>LGRX02035623.1:0-36271 GCA_001247695.2 Cymbomonas tetramitiformis | reverse complement strand
TGGTCATCGCCGCATGGGCTGGCTTGGGCGGCCAGCCCTGTACCGAAGTGGTCATACGCCGCATGGGGCACAACCCAGGCCAGCAGCCTGCAACCGCAAAGAATGGTCATCGCCGCTATGGGCCTGGCCCAGGCCAGCCGCCCTGCAACCGCAAAGAGTGGTCATCGCCGCATGGGCCACAGCCAGGCCAGCACGCCCTGCAACCGCAAAGGAATGGTCAACGCCTCAGGCCACAACCCAGGCCAGCCAGCCCTGCAACCGCAAAGTGGTCATGCGCCATATCAGACCACAGCCCAGGCCAACGCCCTGCAACCGCAAAGATGATTATCATGCCATGGGCCACAACCCAGGCCAGCCGCCCTGCAACCGCTAAAGAATGGTCATCGCCGCATGGGCCACAACCCAGGCCAGCCGCCCTGCAGCCGCAGAAGCGCACAGCCCTGCCAGTACATCTCTGCAATTTGCTCCCTGGCGCCCCGGGAGACTCTGTGTGCCGTCATCCCTAACTCGGCGAACCGCAGAGGAAGCACGGTGCGTGTCTGCGTACGTGTATGCGCAGGCTCAGCTCAACTTCAAGCTCGCGTCATCCGCTGTCCATCAGAAGCCGCTGTGAGCTGCACTGCGTCACTCCAAGAACGTGTGGAAAGCATCAAAGAGGCTCTGTGCACTTGGAGCAGCTTACAGCGACACTCCGGCAGCTTGGGGCCTGGGCGGCACACAGCGGGAGACCCTCCAGCAGCTTGGGGCCTGGGCGGCACACAGCGGGAGACCCTCCGGCAGCTTGGGACCTGGGCGGCACACAGCGGGAGCAGGAAAGTGGGTGAAGCGCCGAGCGCACCTTCGCTCTCACTGTCGAAAACTTCGCACAGAAGCCACGGAAATATTGCGGGATCTGTTGGGGCTGGATGCTCCGGAGGAAGCCCGGCAACCGGATCAGCTGCCGACTCCGGTCGACGCGCACTAGCACCCATGGATGAGCGATGCACGATGAGTGATGCGGGCTTCAAACAGTGACATTTGATACAAGCACCCGCAGCACGTCGCATGACAGGAAGGAAATGGCCGATGCTTGCACTTTCAGCGCTGTCCTCCTATGCTTACCAGAAAGCTCTTGATGCCCTCGCAAAGTCGTAAGGTATAGCAATGTGTGACTGCAGGTCATCCCTTTCAAAAGTGTGCACGCTTGAAAGGGGTGTGCTGTTGTGGCAATACCTTCGTTAACACTGGAAAGCATTGCGGTGCAAATGAGGGCGGCGAGAGGCTTGTTCGCCATGATGGCGGTGCTCAGATTCTTCGACTCCGCCGAGTTTTCCTGATCGCAAACATCTATATCACGCCACGCAACGGCTAGCGAAAGCAGCATTGCACTCCATATCTTCAGCAAAACAATTTGAGCGAATGCGCGGCACGAGATGAGGGAATTTCACCTTGTTAGCTGCGAGAATGCCGACACCATCGGCCTCGTCTTGCTCTACCCTGATCCGAGCCACATGGAAAGGGGAATCACTAACAGTTTAAAATGCGGACAAGGGGGGCCAGAAAAAGGGCTTGGATTGAGGCGAACAAGGTAAGTGCGCGCCGATCGTTTCGCTCTCTCGCGCTCAATTCAAGGCTGTACGTCGTGAATCTACCTTGAATTGCGTGAGCTCAAAGTATGACAGCGCGTAAAACAAGGCAGAGATAACCGACGGCAGGCACCGCGAGAAACGTGTTCTTTTAAGCAAAACTGTTGCAAAGGTTGCTCGTGGGTAAGCTGTCTACAGACTCTTGAAGTAATGAGTTCGACGAGAAATAGCACGTTATAATGTTACATAAGGTCTACGTTGGCTGTCGAAATATGGAAAAGCTTGACCCAGACACGAGTTTTCAACTCACTGCTGTTTTCGGTGCACAAAGGTGAAGTTGCATATTAGTGACTTCAAGGAATACAACTGTTTTCCTAATATTGTAGAAATATTGAAAGACCAGATGCAAGGTGCTATAAGTGTTGAAAGATATGCATCAAGAGGTTGAAGGACCCACCGTTTGATTTCCGATCTCCCAGATTTTCTCAACTGTTCTAAGACCCACCCCAAGGCTGCCGTCGCAGATATTTCCCCACTGAGAAGAGAGCGCGCTTTCGCAGCAGACTCTGATAGTACCTCAGTTTCGTCCTTGCTATACGGCAACTCCTCAGGATTCATTTTAGTTGGAGGTGGCCTTAGCGCCGGTACAAATGCGTCAAAGATTAACACACAGTCGGGAGGAGTGACGTTTGTAACTGACGATCACTTGAGGTGGCCTAACGTATCCGATATGTAGATGATATTGCAAAGAAAAGTTCCACGCAGTTTGAACATGGTCTACTCCAACCTCGCAGCTAGTTTTTTTACCCCTCTTCGAAGTAAAGACGACTGTCCGAAGACGGGAGCGATTCAGATCATGCAAACCGATACTATGTTACGAGATAGCTTATGAAACTGAGACTTGATCAGATCATAGTTGTGTGATATCTGATGAAACTGAGAGTTCCCCGTCTCGAAACTAAGAGTTTCCGTTCTCGAACCCCGACTCATCTAAGCCCTACCCGTAGGGTAAGGGTTGATGGGAAAGGGAAGGAGAGACGATCTAGCTCTCGCTCGAGGATATGAGAATGACATCAAGATGAATCATCGCACCGAAGGTGCATCTATTCCTCTCGTCCGAAAATGGAAAGAAAAAAAGCACACTAATTTCCACATCCTATAAATTCCCAACTCCAGACATGCCTCCGCAAATGTATGTGAACAACCCAGAACTGAACACACCGAACACCTCCACAATGTTATTTATCATGTTATGTCCTAATAAAACCCTAAAAACTCACTACTCTGCACTGCACCCCTGGGCGCTTTTACCCCCGGAGCAAAGTAAGTTCATCCTCATACTCGATACTCATACTTCATACTCTGAACTCTCAACTCTGTCCGGAACCCGAGTCAAGCCGCCGGCCGCTTCTCGGCTGATCCGCTCGAGGGCAAGGGCCAGTATCGATAGTGCCGACTTCGCGACATATCGATCGATAGTATCGCTACTATCACTATCAGTCGATCCCGTGAATTTAGCTATCGCGAAATATCACTATCAGTCGATTCGTCGCCTGCCACATATCACTATCCGTCGACTCGAATATGCGAACTATCATTATCAGTCGATTTGAACGTACACGACTATGTCATCAGTCGATTGGTCGGCGGGTTTCGAGGTATCGATTTCGAATTCCCGTGTCACCACTATCGTTCGAAGGCCATTTTACAAATATTATTACCTAGGCCGCCGTCACGCGACGACGCGAGGCTTCCCGCCACAAACCTTAGACAGTCTTGAGACCATATAACACGAATCGTCAAGCACAAAGCCCGGCATCGATCACGGCCTACACGCAAGACGAACCCACGCACGGGACAGAAGCGTCCACGAGATAATAGTGGAAGTGTAGAGTCCGAAACTCCAGGCTCAGGAAAATTTGGAAAAAGATCGTCCTTTCGGCCGGTCGTCAAGGTGCAGGGTACCGGAGATATCAAGCTAAATAACACGTAGTTCTGAGTAGTTGATATCCTTCGTTGAAGTTGATATCCTGCGTGTGTGGGTAGCACTCACTACGTAAGCCACTATCGGCACGATCGGTATGATTGAACTATCGTTGATTATTGGTTAAGTAATCGCACTATCACTATCAGTCAATGGTGAAACTTTCACTATCACTATCAATCGATAGTAACTTTCGTGAAAATCGGTATCAGTCGATTCCATAGCATTCTACTATCACTATCAATCGAGTTGGGCTTTGTAAACTATCAATATCAATCGCGGATTCGAATTGTTGAGAAGTCGGGAAATATCGATCCCTTAAATCTTAGGCGATACCGGCCCTTGCTCGAGGGATCTTCTTACAGTTTTATGACGACGAGCAGCGGTTGACAAAAAAGGATACAGGGTTCGGTAACGTTTTGCATATGGTCTGTGGCACGTTTGTAGGCTATAGTGACCGCAAAGTAGGTGAAGGACTAACGGTGACGACTGATGAGGGTTAGGGAGAGGTAGAGGCGAGAGGGCCGGGGCACGGGACCGCTACTAGGTGTCACCCGCGACGGTATTGAGTGACAATCGGCACTACTTTCCGTCTTGTTCCCAAAGTTTATGGACTAGAATAGACCTTGAAACATTCAGGGTTTGAAACATTCACCCGAGCCTCTTTGATCAGCTGTAACGTCGACCCTCGTGCGTCGCAGGCCGCGCAACGGAGAAACGCCTCGACCACTCCGAGTACGGTGCTACCTATACTACTAACGTGTGTGGCGAGTTGGCGAATTCCTACGCTCCACGGTACCGGTTCAAATTCGCCGATCACGCGGACAAAATTAACTTTCGGTGAAGGAATTGCAAGTGATGCTACTAATGGCCGAATGGCATGTCAAATGTCTAGGTTTGACGGCTTGCTGGAATTGGCACTGTGACATGTTCGTACTGTCACGTGGCATTTCCGGTATGTCATCTTCGGTGACTCTGCTTGTGTCAATCAAAGTATTTATTCCCGTATGTTATCAATTATTGAGTTCGTTCTTTATCCGCCGGGAGCGTTCTCCCCGTTGTCACTGTGTAGTTTCCAGCAGGTTATGGACCCTCTCACGCTTGCGTGAACTGATTTTTGGCGTTGAATTTTATTCCATTATTGCTCTATCTTTATTTTGAGCGTGCCCTTCCCTCTTAGGGCACTAGGAATCTGGTTCTCGCCGCTGCTTGGAGACGCGCGGTTGACTTGGGAAATTACGGCAGAGTGGTATCGGCATTTTCTTCGCGCGTTTACCTTCTTTTACGGATTATTGTTCCGCGATGACTCACGCAGTGATTCTGCCCGATGAGGAGCTTCAGGCTCTTTTTTTTTCTTGCGATGAGAGGTTGGAGAAAGTGGAATTCCTTAAACGCGCTCAGCTCGTTTCTTTGTGCCACGCCCAAGCTAGGGCGCTCGCTCATTTTCGGTGCACCCCGCAGAGTTTGCCGCAGCCTGAGACAGTTTTGGAGCCGATTATTGTGGAGATAGTCGTTTCAGAGCGCGCAGGGGTTGGTGGTGTTGCGACCGAGATTTGTGAGCCCTCAGCCGTTTCTCTCTGTGAAGTGGGCGTTGGCGATGCGCTGGCGTTGCTTTCCACCCGGTCTGTTTCTTCGCAAATTACGACCACGCGACCCGCGACTGGATCTTCCAGTGCGCGCAGGCTCACACGACAGGCCCCTCCTGTTCGTGTCGAGCGTCATTACTTTCGTGCCGTGGGTTCAGCTTCTGGTGCTATCGATTCTGGACAGCATGACATTCACGCAGAGTATGACAGTAGCGAAAGCGAAGATGAATCGGGGTACCCGCTTGGGTATTTCGATGAATCTGAAGACGATTGTAGGGGAACTGGTGGCCACTTGGCCTTTCCGACATTTTCTCCCTCACAGTTGGAACAGCAGCCCGCCCTGGACACAGGTTTCCAGGGCGACTACTATGGCGGTGTTTTGGAGGCTTCAGAAGCTGAATTTTTCCCGCAGCAAGACATTTCGACTGGTGGCGCATCTACTTTTATTGAGGGCGCTGCGCCAGCGGACGGAAACTACGACAATTATTCTTACACCCACGAGCATTCCGATCGCGAGGAGCACGACTCTGGTGGTGCTTACGAGGACGATGTTGACCACTCCAATTACGATTCTGGAGACCACTACGACTCTGGGTCTGGTGGTGCTGGCAGCGACTCCTGCGATGGTTATTCTTCTAGGTCATCTTAATTTCTAAACGGACAGGCAGAGCTTTTATCTCGTGTTTCGACCACTAGCTGAGATGGGGATCTCTCCGATGTATTTTGTGATTAGAGTTTTGACCACTAGCGGACGGCTGGACATGTTTAGTAAGTCGGACCTTTCAGGCATTTAAGACCTCTTTTCTCAGTTCGCAATCGACGTCCACAGCTAAGCCGACAGGCAGCTTCGATCATCCTTACTTCTTTTCCCGTGAGCAGACAGGCGGCACGGGTACTCGCTGCTGACCACTAGCCGGCAGGAATTTGACTTAGACATCTGACCCGTATGGGATGAGCCACTGGCTGATATCTTGCAAAGCGTGCTCTGTTCGATTCTTTAACCTTGTGATCTTTCTAGCTTCTAGACTTAACCATTCTCATTAGATGTAAACTCTAATAGCTAGGGTGGTGACTTTCACAAGCTGTAGAGCCACCTCAGATGAGGTGGTGTGCTGAAATTGGCACTGTGACATGTTCGTACTGCCACGTGTCATTTCCGGTATGTCATCTTCGGTGACTCTGCTTGTGTCAGTCAAAGTATTTATTCCCGTATGTTATCAATTATTGAGTTCGTTCTTTATCCGCCGGGAGCGTTCTCCCCGCTGTCACTGTGTAGTTTCCAGCACGGCTTGCACGCATCGGTTGCGCGAATAAGAGCTTGCAACTTTACATTTTGGCAAAACATTTTCAAGTAAGCCCGTCCTTTTAGGGGCATCGTTGAGGGGGGAGCTAGATCCTCACAAATGAATACACAAGTGCGACGGCTCGGTATCTCGATATATTTTATCTTGCCGATATCGATCGATATTTCTTATCAACATGTCGCCGATAACAAAAAAATGATTGGGCGATATGTCGGTATCGGCGGTTGGTCGGTACTTTTAGAAGCGGTCCTATGTGTTCAGGCATGTCGTTCAATATGCAAATGAATATATAAATCCGATATGTCAATAACTATCGAGAACTTTTTCGAGTGATCGAAATGATGTATCGATAGGCAATTTTGAAACCGATACCGTGTCCGTGCGACAAGTGCGGAATTGACGGCGATGCACGTGATGGTCTAACACAAGTCGCATGAACTAAGTTTATATGATCCGGATCGGTGTTTGGTCGTTCACGTGACCGCGTTACACGCTCGTACGATCGCACGCAAGTCGGAGATCGATGGCAATTGCGAAAAGCTGCGCGTTGTGGCAGAGAGTATGAGAAGAAGCGAGTCACTTCATTCGGAACATAAGAATCGCACGTGTCGTACGTTGCATATCCTGTTATATATCGGTGTACTTGGATGACTAGTCAGCACGGACGTTGGTGCGTCATCGCGACGAAGTTGCCGAGTATTCTACTGCTATGCTATCTCGCGTGATATCTCTACGCATATCGTCATCGATTGCATAAGGTATCGTAAACTTGAGGACTGGGCATCGCATTAATAAATTCACCTTTCCCGAAAACGTGCGTCTTGACTTACCTATTTTGATAGGTTACGCTCGCCACACTTTTGCATGCATATGCATCGGCTGGTTTTGACGTTTCAAGATTTGTTTATGAGAGTGGCGGGCGAGTGTGCCGCTGTGCCCCATCTTTCCGCAGCCCGATCCTTCCATCCGACTACAATTCCGAGTCCACTGGAGTGGCGACTGTGATTTTCGTTATCGACATTCGTGTTTATCATTGGCTCTAATTGATCGGTGGTACCTACGCGTCTTCAGATTTCGCCTAGCCCCTTAGTAATTTCGTTCGGTGGAATGGAACCAATGGATCCCTCGCTTTGTGATGTTGTCGACTCTAGAACTTGGATATGCGCTTGAACTCAAGCTATCGACAAAGGTCGAGAATTTCGGATTCGATGGGTGACACATGTGGAGCCAAGGTTCGACGGATTGCTCATGGTGTATTGGTTGTCGGGCGCGTCATTACACGGCATGTGCCTTGGTAGTACCGCCTAGCGCTCCAACCTTGGATGTCGCTCTTCTTGATGCTCCGTCCACATTCGTTGGGGTCTCGTCGATCGAAGTTTTCGTCTCCATCCGACTAACTCTGATCTCCTGGCACCGCCGACGATTTTATACAGACTTCTTTCGGAATTTACGATGTGGCTGTCCAGGGTCGGTGACTCGTATGGGACTCAAAGTTTGGTGTTACATTTATTCTCTTACTGCGCTGTATTATTATGGTTACAAAACTGAGCGGGGAACGAACTGTCGTGTGCAAAATGGATGAAGGGCTGCGGATTCACTTATTCATTAGCTTTTTGCGTCCTCTAGGCTTATTCGTGCTTTCGTAGTTTGATTGGGGATCCTCCGTACACATACATTTGCATTGGTCGTGGATGCCCATTGGCAGCTGAAATTTCTTTTTTTAGATCGTCACTACGCCACAACGAGGACTTAGGCTTCGGCGTGCGATGAGGAGCTGGCTCCCTATACGAACACAGTGATATTTCGCGTGATGGGCGGGTATGACCGGGAACGGGGAATCTCTGATGAATTTTCTTATTATCTCTATCCAGCCGGATGCATGGGGTCTGATCCCTCATCCCTGTAGGCTGATCTAGCAGGTTTCATCAATCTGCTTGCGGTGTCGTTTTCCGTGTAAATTCCGGGTACGTTAGTCGCAGTAACTGTGATACCCTTACTTGAGGTGGTGTAATGTGTCACGGTGCCGCCCACCTCGTGTGAGGTGGTGTGCTATAAACTGTCTATCATCCTGATGTCATATTACGATATCGTCCACTGAGCCTGTTACGAAAGTTCTGGTATCTCACTCTCGGTGACACCGTGATATATCACAGCAGATACTCTGATGTAATATCATTTCTTATAATATGAAATATATCTCGTTCACTTGTTTTGACAACGTCTTGACCTGCCTATATTACCAGCACGGTCTTATCATCAAGTATGACCACTTCCACAACTCGTGGAAGTGGTCACTTACCACACAAACATGTGCTCTAAGATCAGTGCACACACAGCGTTCTACATGCTATCCCACAACTTTTATGATAAGGGGTGGCGCGATTCCCAAATCATGTAACGCAGAGTTGATTTCCCACTTGTGTATGCGGTAGCCCTTGAACCGGGAACAGAGGGGCGTCAGCGCATTATTTCTCACACAACAGCTTCAATACATTCTTCCTTACATAGCGATTTGGACTCTGTGTCAGAGCAAATCGTGTCGCTGTGCACAATATCCGCTCCACCGTTACCTGTATATGTTCTGAGGGCTTTGATGGCCCACTTTGTGCAGGTCTCCATCTTTAAATCCCATTCATACATGTGTGTGATTGCATCTCAACCATTCAACTTAGCGCGCCTTTACTCTACAACATTAAAGTACAACATGTGCGCTGATGTCAAGGCCATCTAAGATCTCAGGGAGGTCTAAGCCTTGCGCCTTACAGGCCTCTACAGTGTCAAGTTGTGGGAGGCCAGTGGCCAACCTCAAGAGCTATCATACGCAACCTTGAAAAGATGCCGCTTGCCGACCACCACGGAGATCTGCTGAATGCCCTGCAGAATGATTCCGCTATCTGGCGCGAGCTCTGGCGGCATAGGCGGGCAGCATTGCGGCTGATACTCGGGCACTGCGCTGTAATCGCCGTGTAGCGTGAACACCGCCTTGCATAGCAGGTAGCGCATCACAAGCTGCCGCAGGAACACGTCGTCGAGCACACGGGTCCAGGGGGACTGCGTTTGTGTGGTGCTGCGCAGAGCGTCGGCCCATTTGCGGAAAATCGACGCCGTGGTGCGCTTCAGCAGAGTGAAGGTGTCGCGTGTCAAATGCCCGACCCCCAGCACGTAGCACAGCGCTATCAACGGGGATGACAGGAACAGAGTGAACAGCCGCCCCATTCGCTCTGGTCTGCCGAATTCCTGTGGCTGTGAGCAAATATCCCACAAAGGCCGCATACCACAGCTGCTGTAACAAACCGATTGCCCGCTGGCCGTCCCGAGGAGGAGCCCACACCTAGCCATATCCCCAAATTCACTAGCACCGGTGGCTTGCTCAGGAGGAAAAGCCATATATGGCTCCCCTAATTCACTAGCACCGGTGGTTTTGCTCAGGGGAAAAAGCAAGATATGGCTCCCCTAATTCACTAGCACCGGTGTGGCTTGCTCAGGGAAAAAACAAGATATGGCTCCCTAATTCACTAGAACCGTGGCTTACTCAGGGGGAAACAAGATATGGTTCTCTAATTCACTAGCACCGTGGTTTTGCTCAGGAAAAGCAAGATATGGCTCCCCTAATTCACTAGCACCGGTGGCTTGCTCAGGGAAAAGCAAGATATGGCTCCTAATTCACTAGCACCGGTGGTTTTGCTCAGGGGAAAACGCAAAGATATGGCTCCCCCATCTACTAGCACCGGTGGCTTGCGCAGGGGAAAGCAAGATATGGATCCCTAATTCACCGCACCGGTGGCAGGGAAAAAAGCAGATATGGCTCCTAATTCACTAGCACCGGTGGCTTGCGCAGGGGGAAAGCAAGATATGGATCCCCTAATTCACTAGCACCGGTGGCTTGCTCAGGGGGAAAAGCAAGATATGGCTCGCGCTTCGTGGACTCATGTGGACCTGGGCTAGGTACTAGCGACGGGGGGGGAGGTGCACTCCTCGGCAAACCCGGGAGGCACAGGGCCCGGCGAAACCGCGGCGTGCTGTATGCTAGGCAGATGACGGGGTGTAACGTTGCTCTCTGATGAAGGGGCGCATGTACGGATGGGGGTGCAGACCTGGCTTGCAGGGGACAGCAGGCACATGGCAGGATCCCCGCGCTCATTGCCGCAGAGCGCCCCGAATGCTGCGCTGTTGTCGCTGTCCACGATCAGGAAGATCGACTTCCGTGTAAGCGGCACGAGGTCCGACACGTGGAGGTACTGGTCAGACTGTGCTTGGCGCCGCTTCCCCTGCGCGGAGCTTGTGCCGAGGAACACCGCGTCCCGAAAGCCCTTGCGCTCTGCGGCCGGCACGGCGCTCGCCGCGCCAGTGGAGGCGAGGCGGACCTTGTCCTGCAGCCCGCCGGAGACCTGGTCGAGGTCGCTGAAACCGCGTGGCGAGCGCTCCGGTGGCGGCGGGCCGGGTGCTGACGTGCCGTTGGCGGAGAGGTAAAGAAGGAGCACCGCGCGGTCCTGCAGACCCTCGCAGGCAGTGGCGAGCACCGCCAGGAGCTCCCGCGCGCCTGGCCGGTATACGAGGTACTTCTGAGGGTTCGCCTGCGCCCACGTGGCAGCCACGAGGGGGAACACGGCACGTGAAGCTTTTATGAGCGCGCTCCATGGCATCCGTAGCAAGCGAAGAGTCCCGCCAAGCGCATCCCGAGGAAAGGTAACACGGCAATGACAACAGAACACAGTCGGGTGTGGCCCGTTCCGGAAAGCTGGACTGCATGTGGCGTTTCTCTTTAGGAGTCTGATCTTGTCTCATGTCCTCAACGAGACATGAGCAGGTTGTGACTCGACGTGGTATCTCCCACGACGCAGATATCGGACGGGCATCAGAGACACATTTTGAGGACTTGTTCGGCTTCCACTGCGAAGATTTACCCGTGTACTTTTACCACGATCCGACTTCTCCACGATCCGACATGCTGGATCTGTATCTGAAACGAGGATTGGGTGTGGATTCCATGATGCGGGATGTTCTGCCCCATGCAGCAGCGGATGATGCTGTGCCCGAGGAAGGTGTGCTGCTTTTGGCTCAACGAAGCTGGACTCTAAGTGGAATGCCCGACAACATACAATTCCGTGTGCCATCCTAGACAGAGTCGTACTTTAAGCAGACTCTTTATGAAAACAGAGTCCGAAAGGCAAGCTTGACAAATGAGAGGCAGCGGAATGCGCAGAGGGACTCAAACATATTGAGGCATCGTGCAGCTTCTGGAGGGCCGAGTGGCAGCTGCTCACCGGGACGACCGTGTCATCCTCCAGGGATTCCCCCAGCACGTGCGTGGGTGAGTCGGTCCCCTCCAAGCCGGACACGCGCGTGCTAGTGCCGTTTAAGCTGTCAAACTCGAGGGCTTGCATCATCCGAAAGGCATCCAAAGGCAACTCGCTGAACTTCACCTGTACGCGGTCCAGATGCAAGTCGATGGGCTCCGATGAGACCTTCACGGAACTCCCGTTTGAGTGCAAACTGAGACGTGCGCATCAGGGTTTGCCAGTGGAGGGGATGAGGCCGAACACTTTCAAGCACGGGACTCAAAAACCCTTACAGGAACCAAGCTGGCAGTTGCGCGTGGACGGCCCCGGGGCTCCGTCTACAACGTACAGCCTGGAGCAGGGTAAGGCTTCAGTGTCGCGCCGGATGAGACTTTCCAGACCGTCAGCAAGCAACCTCGAAATGTTCCGCAGACGGAGGGTGTGAGCGTGACTCGTACCTGATCTGTATAATAACTGGTGATGACGGCTTCCTGGAGGTGCAGCGGCTCAGTGCTAAAGGCGGCGGGTTGAGGTCCAGAAACCAGATTTGGGGACAGCCGGAAGGCTATCGCGCCATAAGGGTCCTCCATGGTTGGCAGTAACTCATTTGCATGTTGGAAGCTCTGAATCTCACGAAGCACGAGCCTCCACTCGCGCGCCTCCTGAGCCTGGGATGGGTTTCAAGGCAGCTGCTGTAAGCAACCACGACTTCATCCAACAAAGCTTGCGCGAGATTATTGCGAAGATGAACTTACCTGGAGCATATGCATGTAATCCTCGATCATGGACCGCAGTTCTGAGTGCAGCTGGACGACCATCTGCGGGGGCCCCGGCGAAGGGCAACGTGTCAGGATCTGAGTAAGACCCGTAGAGAGAATAAAACGAAGCAAGCGAGTGAAACGAGCGAAACGAGCGAAAATAGACCACACCTGTTGCCTCGAGAGCAGTATGCAAACCAGTATAAACCGGGCGTAGAAGCGGAGAAGCTTAATAACGAGGGGTGTGCTGTCCAGGGAGTCCCTGAAGTACTCTCGTGTGTATATGGCGTTGTAGAAGGTGAACGCTTCGGCCAAGAAGTGTATCTCGCTGGTTCGCAAGTAGTATGTGTAGTATAACTGTCCAATTTTGGATGCCACCTCCCCAATTTCCCATCGCTTCAGACCCGCCTCGGTCAGATGGCTCCTGTGGACCGAACGGCGGATCAGTGGAGTTACCTGACTCTTAAAACTTGGACCGCACTTTGTGCAAAACACGTACCTGTACTTCTGCTGATATGCCCAAAGTTTGGAATATATGTTGAATGCCTGACAAAACAACAGCAGTGAGTGGCTCGCGTGAAAACGCTGACGCGGAAACGATGCTTCTAAGAGGCAGCCTCAGCAATGTGCTACAGAGTGACCTTGATGTCACTGAAGAAACGATCGACATACAGCGTCGAAAATTTTCCAAGCCGAGTACTCCGTAGACATTCGGTGTGGGGACACACGACGAACCTCGTGAAAGTGCAGCTCGATGTGTTTCCGGCCGTAGGGTGGTAACTCACGTAGGCGTGCGTATTTCTGGCTCGACTCTGTTAACAAGGCCTTGAATTGAGCAGCTACCTGATTAGATATGGTTGCGTCCATTATCCCCAGTCTATTGTGGTTGGGGTTGCTGAAAAATACAGTCTCCTAGAGACACGCCCCTCATCGTGTTCCGCACCAACACCCCTTGACTAGTGCTTCATGCTATGGTACACCAAACTCAAATTCACTGTTTGACCTGGTTGCTATTCTCGTGAGAAACTTGAAACTAGATATACAAATCAGAACGTGGACGAGAATAACATGTGACTACTGCTTTATATCTGATGATATCGTGTTGAATGTTGTCTGGCGTGGGCTGGCGTGGGGGATGAAATTGAAACGACAAACGTTCACGGTTCAGTGGAGTGACACCGACGCGACGCACGAGAATTTTTTCCCACACGCCACACGACAGCGACCGGACAGACGAGTCACGAGAGAGATTTCCTATGCTATCAAATCATGAATCATCAAACGGGAAACGGAGTATCAAGCTATCAACTACTGTCGTGTGTCCACCGGACTAACTACCTCCAACCGGACGGGAGGTATCATAACTGGACAGTACCTCATGGTCATATAAACTGGACTGTATATGTATCTCCACTCGGGAGTCGGGACTTCTGCTCAACTCTGAACTCTCCGGACGGGAGTCCGGAGCTCCGGACCATCGCATGTTCATGAACAATTATGATCGTTAGATTATGCTGA
This sequence comes from Cymbomonas tetramitiformis, assembly GCA_001247695.2. Classification (NCBI taxonomy): domain Eukaryota; kingdom Viridiplantae; phylum Chlorophyta; class Pyramimonadophyceae; order Pyramimonadales; family Pyramimonadaceae; genus Cymbomonas; species Cymbomonas tetramitiformis. The sequence goes on along the minus strand of LGRX02035623.1, from coordinate 22,277 downwards.
CTGTGACTCCGCGGAGACCATGCCATGTTTCCCGGTTGTGTCACACGTCATGGGCAATCAGAAATTAATTAAATTATCAAATTTGAAAACAGTGACACGCGACGGCGCGGCGTCTCGAAAATCAAAATGGCGATTTCATCGCCACGAGCCCGCGACACAAGATAACAGAATAGAGAATTGAGAATGATCTGGCGGTGGGAGGGTTGCGCTGCCGCGTGGCACTTACGCTGAACGTTTCCCGCGAAGGCATGAGCAAGACGTCTACGATGGTTGTTCGGGTGGTTCTGGTCGTGGTGGTTCTCGACCTTCTCGTCAGGCCGCGGCCGGGTGAAGTGCATCCATGCGTCCATGTCACCCCCGATTTCCAAAGAATCGAGCATCTTTGGTCGCCCCCAAAGTGGTCAGGAATTCCTTAAGTATGGGCATCTTAAGTATGGGGAAATCCTTAAGTATGGGGAATTTAATATGTGAAATCCTCCAATCCTCTAAATGTCGATATGTATGGGTATGTATGTCCAGATGGCGTGCTGTCGGGACAGTTGAACAACGCACTCCACACTCAGGCGCCCAAGGTTGTCAATCAGATAAAAATCAGACTGATATCAGATCTGATCGGTCTGATCTGATCTGATACCTCTGATACCTCTGATTCGTCTGATCGTGGGAGGCACGGGAACATATGGGTGCCTGAAGGGACTATTTTGGGGACATTTTGGACAATTTTTACCCATATTAAACCGTCACATCTGATATTTTACATCGGCGCACTCTAAGAATCTGATTCATCGATGAAATATCGGCGGTTATCGATAAATTATCGACGAGTATCGAAAAAAATCGCATAATGTCGATATTTATCATTAAAACATGAAGGTATCGACACACATCGATAAATTATCGACCATCGTTGTGGGCTGTAAGGACACACTCGAAAGCATGTTCGCGAAAAGCAAACAGAATCGTGTCGATATTTTATCGATATATGTCGATGATTTATCGATATATGTCGACTCATAAATACGTTTATCGGTAAACATCGATATCTTATCGGCAAACTACGAAATTTTATCGACACAAGTCAATATCCATCGACAAAATCGAAATATTATCGATCAACATCGATAATTTATCGAAATATTCCCCGTACCAACGAATGAGTATTCCATTTCGTTACGGTATCACTCGACATATGATCGTTACTACCCGTCTGATTTCCGTATGATTCTGATCTGATTCTGATCTGATCTGATCTTATCTGATCTGATCTGATCTTATCTGATCTGATCTGATCTGATTCTAATTATGTCTGATTGACAACCTTGCAGGCGCCTTGGTTGCCGCAAGCCATCAATTGCACCACCTGCTGGAAAACAACCCGAGGTCAACATATTAGCTTTATATATTTGGAAGACACTGTTGGACCTACGTTTTTTGTAATACGAATGTGAAATATCTATGTACAAAGCCATGCGATTGGCTCGACCTGGCGGCTTTCCGCAACGAGTCGTCGTTTCAACGAGCCGTAAGAATGTTTATCTATATTTGCGCGGTGACCGTCATTTTAGGTTTGCGCACTCTGCTCAGCCAGAAATGGGTAAAGTGGACTCCGAAACAGAGACTGCTGAAATCTGTATAGGCAGCCCTGACTGGGAGTCCCGGTGCAGGCCCCTATGACAGATCCCTAGGACCAACACTGGACTGCTGACTGATCTGTAGGTTCGTACTGTGACACACGCGGTGTCACAGGTAGGCTAGACTCCGAGACCGTCCGAGACCGTTCCGGGTATATCTAGCTTAGGGTTTATTTATCTTTGAGAGTTTATCCACAAGAGTACGGGACTATCTGATATCTGGTGTACTAGGATATTCCGGTAGGTCGTGGCCCCATCCACGTTTTCATTCCACTTGCTATCTTGGCCATGGTTGGCTAAGCGGCCGCTTGAAGGGGTGGTGCGCACTTGCGCGTTTGGGTGCGACTAGGATTCGGACATGATTTTACGGTAGACGTCCTTTGCGGCTGCGAGTCATGGGCACCGCGCGTTGCTATTGCTCGGTTGTGGCAATGTTCATTTACGTTGCTTTACCTGCCCTGATCCCGCTGGTTTACGTATTTTGGGCTGGTGCTCCGGACGCCTTCGACCACATCGACATTTGCAAGTGCCCCACGCTCTTTTCGCCGCTCCGCACGTTCTGCCGTTACGTCATCCCTCCATTTCCGCCACAACACCCAAACGTGCTACCGCGCATCATCTTTTCTCTGGCTTTCAGAAGAATGGCGGCATCTACACGAGCTCGTAAACGCCTATTGAAGGACTCCGACTTGGACGACTCTATACGGCTTCTTGATGCGGTTCGGGACACCCCAACCGCTAGCACCCCGCCTGTGGTGCCCCCTAATCCTTCCAGCAACTCCGACGCCGCTGTAGCGTTGCGGAAGCATCTCGTTGACCAGCACGCCGCGGTCGACGTGGTCTACAAGGGGAGATTACATCGGGCTTGGGCCAAGGGTATCCGCGAGGATATCCTTGGTTCCAAGAAACATCATTATCGTGGTACTGACGACACCGACCGCCTCTCCGAGTTGGTGGTGCAGCTTCGGACCGAGTTCGGGTCCGCTGGATTGGACTTGGCCCCCTTTGACCTCGACGACCCCACCTCTTTGGTTATCGAGAAGGTTAATGGACTACTCTATGACGTCTTGGCCCTCGTCGTGGAGCGGAACTCTGTGGCCGACACCTGGCTTCGGGGTACGGACTCTTCGGCTGACCGGGATGGACGTCGTGCCCTCATCGACATCATCAAGGGGAGCGTACCGACAGTCCTTCGCGAGAGTCACCAGCAGGAGCATGCGGCGCTTCGTTATCCCGCAGGCGTTGACCCGCAGCCGATCTTGGCTCGTGAGCAACGTCTGGTGCGGGATAACCGCGCTCCTGACTGGCAGCCCACCGACGAGACCCGTAAGCTGTCACTCTACAACCGCCTCGACCCAGTCTTCTACGCGGCGGTGAAGGTGCGTTATCCGCTTGCGGGTGACCTCGGCGGAGTCACTCTCCGCTCGCTGCAGGCTCTCGTCGTGGCCATCTTCCAGGCATGGGCACAGTCGGACGAGGGGGCGTCGGCGCGTGAGAAGCAGACACTAGGGACGGGCGGTAAGCCCTCTGCGCTTATCACGTCGTCTGAGTACGCCGTTCTGCTCGAGGAGATTGCGGCCTTGAAGGCCTTGGTGCGAGGTGGCCGTGCGGGCGGGGGACAGCAGCCGCAGCCGCAGCATCGGGGGAAGCAGCATCCGAGGGGGTTTCGCGTGGGTGCAGGCAACCCCCCCGCGGTCGGCTTCGACCGCGACAGCATGAAGGCCAAGCCGCTGTGCCACCGCTGCCGCAAGGCCGGTAAGGGAGAGGTGTATCACCCGTATCGCGACTGCCCGCTTGGCGGTCGCCAACACTCACCAGCCACGGCCGCGGCTTTCTGCATTCCCATTGAGCAGGAGGACGCGGAGGGCCTGCACGCATTGGCACTCGTGCAGGTCTTCCAGGACGCGGCGGACAGTGGACCGGAGGCCTTCTCGCATGCGGCGTTGGCGTATGGTCCGCCCGCGGTGCTCTCCACGGACGGCGTCGGTGGGATCGACGTGGCGGCCTACGGATTCAGCGTACCGCCTCCGCCTTCTGGCGGGACCGACGACGAGGACATCTTGCGGCGGCTTGATGCCCTCACCTCTGAGGTTCAGGCCGCCCAAGAGCAGGTACATTACACCCACGCATCCTTTGTTCCTGGGAGTGCGGTTAAGGAGCATGCATCGGCTTTGGTGTGTGGCCCTGCCGCTGCGGCGGGGATCACACCGGAGGGGCAGGTTCCGGCAGGTGGTGCGGCGGCATCGGCGTCCGCCGTGCCGGCCCCTGCTATGCCTGTTTCGCAGGCGAAGGATGTACGGCCCGCGCCAGTTCAATCGGCGCGGGTGACCACCACAGAGGCGACATGCGGTGAGTTCGGAGGCTTCGTGCAGACAGTGAATCACGCCGCCGTCCACCCCTCTGACCTGACAGGCTATGACACGGACGACTACGAGGATTACGCCGACGGTACTTTCGCGGTGAAGCCGCGGGCTCCGTCCGGTGCTATCGGATGCGGTGTGCCGCCTTTCGGCTTTGGCACTCCGGCGATCGGCGCTCTCGCGGTGCTCTCTCTGTTGTGCATTTCTTTTGCGGGTGTGTCTGCTTCGGCGTCCACAGCTTCTGCTGTGTCGGCATGTGCACCGGCTACGGAGGTGCCTTCGCCTGGTGGTGATCTCGATTGGGAGGCTCCGTCATTTTTCTCTACGAATGATTTTCTTGATCCGGTGAAGACGGCTCAGGGTCTCCTATTGCCTGACGATGTGCCACAGCTTCAGCCGCCCGAGCCTCCTGACACTTTGAGCTTTTTAGCATTTCAGGATTTGGCTCAAGCGGATTTGGGTATTGACATGGCATTCTACTACGGCATGGCCTTACATGAGAGCGGTCCTCTTGATGCGGGGCACTATTATGGGGCTGGTTATTTTACTTCCTATTATGGCATGGACTTCCTTGAGGCCACATTTGGTACTGTCGATTGACTTCTTGCTCACTCTGGAGGCACACCAACATGGTGGTGTGCAGAACTCCTGTGACTTCAAAGACTTCTTCAATCTGGTTTATGTTTTGCTTTGACACCTTTGAAATCTTCAATTTGACTTGCTGGCACAGAGCCTTTCAGTAGTTTAGCAGGACCTTAATTGCCTGTGAGTTTCTGCTCTTGTGCTAGCTAGAGGGTTCTAATTTGTGTATCAGAATTGCACAGTTAGATTAGCAGTTGGGCCTTGTCACCCTGGCTCCTGCCCTAACACTTACAGCTTTACATTTTCTGACTCTCCTAGCCAGTCACCACCCACAGTGCTGGGGTGGTGTGCTGAAATCTGTATAGGCAGCCCTGACTGGGAGTCCCGGTCAGGTCCCTATGACAGATCCCTAGGACCAACACTGGACTGCTGACTGATCTGTAGGTTCGTACTGTGACACACGCGGTGTCACAGGTAGGCTAGACTCCGAGACCGTCCGAGACCGTTCCGGGTATATCTAGCTTAGGGTTTATTTATCTTTGAGAGTTTATCCACAAGAGTACGGGACTATCTGATATCTGGTGTACTAGGATATTCCGGTAGAGACTTTCGAGGAGTTCTCAAAAAGGTTTTGTGGCCGACAAGAAACTCGCGGTGACGCCGCATCGTGCTCTCCTTCGAAGATGCTTGAGCCCCAAGGTGTCGGTAGTGTTACCGCCATATTGTGTATTACTCACGCATGCTTGGCAGCTAACTGTACATCGCACGCAATATCGTATACTCAAAGGTTATGAAAAAACAAAACATTTGCAAGTTTCATGTGTTCCCCATACTTAAGGGAAACCCGACCACTTGTCCATACTTAAGGATTACCGATCAGTGATCCCCCCTTCCATTCCGACCGCAAAATGTGACATGGACGCAGGGATGCACTTCGCCCTACTCTCGTCCCCAGAGTTTAGACGAGCCGCGCTTCGCGCGGCTACCCGCGATTCGATTCGAGGGCTGCGTTACATGATGATGAAGCTCGTCTACGGATGCCCATCAACTCAATCTGCGTTACAAACCCTAAGTAATAATCGCGCTATTTGCACCCGGCCTCAGGTTGGCTTTTTGTTTTTCCAATTTTCGGTGCTGATGCTGGTCAGTGGTCTACTCTCACAACACGCGTTTGTATCACGATAAATATGAAACAGAAAGATCACATATTTTCATAGTTGCTCTGCGTTGGTTCCAAAACGAATTGGGAAAACCGACCAGGCGAGGGGTTACAACTAGGCTTTGTCTGGACTGAACAGGAACTTTCTTCACACGCAGTCGCGTACAGGACTCTCCGTCTCGGTTATTCTCGAGAAATTTCATATTACCCCCTTTCTAACGTATACGATATAAAAAATCACGGCAGAAATGAGTTTGATCAGAGATGATCTTGATGATTTGAACTGCGGAGATCACGGGAGATTTTCGCGAGTGGACGGTAGTGATACACGGGAGCGCCGTTCAAGCAAACCCTTATTTTGTAACGTCACTGCCTGGATTTTTTTCATATGCTTGGTCGCGCACTATGTCACATCAATTTTGGCGCTATTCGACACCTCAGCAAGCAAGGCGAGAGACTTATGTAGCACAAGCCACATATGGGAGTTCCTTCTTGTTGGTCTCTGCGTGTATTGGCTACAGCCACTTTTATTCGTGGACCAAATTCTCAGCGAGAAGTTTCTAAATGATTTGAATTTCCCACTCCTCATGCTCACTGTGTTTGTGGTTGCTGTTATCCCCGCCGGCGCACTAGTGTGGGGATTCATGGAACTGTTTCGTTGGGATTGTGACTCCGACTCTGACATGGAAGGCCTTAAGTCAACCTTCCTGTACGAAATGGCGTTCGTGCATTGGGTAGCACATTTCGTTACTATTGGGATACAGATGCTTTGGTTGAAATGCTCAACTGCACAGAAGAGTGACCACGGTGGGCACTACGATCCATGCGGGTTTCTCCTCCTATGCTTCATGGCAGCCCGAGCCACACAACGTTGATGCACAGGGCTAATCTCAAGACATTGATCCTGAACGGTTGCTTGAAGCTAGACGTTGAGAAACCTGAGCAAAAGTTGCTGGCCTCTCATAGTACTACGATCAGTCTTGTGTGCTCAAATATTTAGGATTGGCTTCGACCCGGAGCTTCCAGACGAACGCACGTATTCTAAACGGTCTGCCTCGGAGTGACACGTTTCTGCTTCGAGGAAAATACTTTTGAACACGCCTTCTTTGTCAGCATAATTACACAGGTATGACGTGTGAACTATTAATAGTCTTGATAGTGGCCCGACTCAGTCGAGGAAAAGCCTCTCAGCTTTGATAAAAAACGGCAGATCCCGCCGTGTGTCAAGCGAAGCGTGTCTCACCACCAGTCTCGTCTCATCAACTGGTGACTCGCTGAGCCATTCCCAGGCTGGTGGAAATGGGAGCCACTTGTTCCACAAATCAGCTTGGCAGAGGACTACAAATTGGTTTAACTCAACTATCCCATTGATGGGTGTACGACCAAAACATTCGCGCCTGGGAAAGGCCCACGGAGCTCGCCTTTAAAAATCATGTACCTTGAAAACACTTTTTTCCGGCAAATGCCTGGTGAACATAAGGACTTGTATTTTGCACACACAAGTATGTAAATAATCAGTCGTAAAACCCATATAAAATCACATTGAAGCGAGCCATAAATCCAAAGCCCTACGAGAAGTTCGCCCTTATATCATCCTATCAGGCTTATATCAACCTTTATAACTTTATATGTAAGGGTCGGGCCTTATATACTTACGCTAAACATGGCCATATCTTGTAAGTTCCGGCCTCGGACATGGCCATGTCTGCGTGTGTGTATATATGGTGTGTCAAAAATTGGATAGATAGTGCCCAAACTACTAGTCGAACATGGCCCTACTAGGACAATGTTGCGCCGCGGAACTTTTCACGTAGACGGTGAGATAAATATATATGTGAGGAAGATCTATATATATATATATCCGTCTACTGAAATGACAGAAGCTGGCCACGTGGCCAGTGCAGCTAGCTAGGTCATCACACTCACAAACTAAGATGCGATAATAAATAAGCGACAGTGTTGTATTCTCTTAGCTCACGGCCCGCAGAATGACCTGGAACCTCAGATTGAGGGGTGACAGAGCGGAGGACAGATGCACCCCCCAGTGTGGGGGGGTCGGAATCTCGGTCTCCATGACGACCCCACCTCACCCCGAAGAGGTGAGGTGCCAGGTGCCCACAGCAAGAAACAAGCAGCCCAAACCCTAGCGATACAAGTTGTTACGGACCCAAGGGACCATCGCAGTCCAATTAGGCACGGCATGCGTGAGGGGGCGTTGGCCCGAAGCAAGATGCATGAATTTACTAGGCAGGCTAATTGTCTCAAGAGCATCACTGTGCACCACTAGGCGGCGGTGCATGTAGGTCTTTGCTTGTCGAGGCGAGGTCGTTGGGGTAGATGGACGGAACCCATAGAGGGAAATCACGAAAGGCCGGCCAGTCGTCGGCCTCCTCATCGTCGAGGTCCCGAATGCTAAGCGAGACCGGCCGCAGACCACCACCGCCTCCGATGTCCATGGAGCAATCGTCGGCGGGGAGGGTGGTGTCACCCAACGTCGGGGCGGGCGCCGAAAAGCGGACGGTCATGGCAGAGGCCCCCTGCGGTGGGGCATCGGCCCGTGGAGGGGGCTCCAGCTCCTGAAGGGAGTGAGCCCGCGGAGCGGCAGCAGCCGACGGGGGCCATGCGGTCAGGGGCGGTGGATCAATTGGGGGAGGGGGGGCTTGAGGTGGAGCCCGCCCCGGCACGAAAGCTGCGGTGCAGGAGTAGATGCAAATGCCGTCGTTGTCCATGTGGCCTGTGGTGACACCCCAGAGACGGAAGCAGGTAATACAAGGCATGCCTGTGCCCTCCCACACGAGGTAGCGGCCGCCAGCCTCCTGCCGCTTCCACTCGCCAACGGGTGGGGCGAACCGCCGCTTGACGAGGGCCATGGCCGTGCCGGCAGTCGGGTTACCACCACCACCGCGCCCAGCACCACCGGATGTCGGAGGGGTCGGCGCGGCGGGACGGGCCAAGGGGGCCTCATCCCAGAACACCTTACCGAGGCGAGGGAGGCGAAGGTGAAAGGCCGCCCGTTGTTGATGTCGCGGATCACCACCAGGTACAACGGGGTGACGTACGGGGAGCTGGCCGCGGAAGATCGGAGGACGGTGTGGAGGTCCTCCACCATGTCGCGGTCACCGTAGGCAGGGTGCAACTTGCGGCGTTTGTCCGCAAACGTGCGGAAAACAGCAAGCCGCGGGGCGGGGTCGACGGTCTCGGCGAGGATAACAGCACGAAGGCGAACCGAGAAGCGATATGCATCAGGGTCACCGATGCCCTCCGCGTGGTAACGAAGATGCCGCAAGGCGCAGCGCCCATAGCGTGAGGGTGCGCCCGAGCGGACTCCTCGTACTAACAGGGAGAGGGCAGTGCCGCGAAGGATGGTCGGGAGAACGACGTACAGGCGCTCGTTCAGGGTCAGATGATACTCGTCGTACTCGAAGTCGAGGTCGAGGAGCTTGGTGAATTCGTCGCGGGCGATGGGGCCGAAGACGTGGGACATATTGGTGAGCAGAACGGTGAAGTCCGACTCGGCCTCAGGTCCCTCCGGAGTGAGACCGACGGTGGACTTGAAACCATGTCCCCGCAAGAGCTTGGCCAACTCCTCGCCGTAGGCGAAGGCGTAGTCCAATTTGTCGGCGAACTCCGTACGCTGGGAGGCGCACGAACGGGGGTGGAGACCCACACGGAGGTGTCCGCGTGGAACTCCGCGGACGTGGCAGCCCGAGACGTAGGCGTAGGGCGCCGACGAAGGGAGGACATGCGCACAACCGGGTCCGGCTGGTCGTCCCTAGCGGGACTAGCAGGCGGGGTAGTGCCAGGGGAAGTCCCCCCAGCACTCCGTGATGCATAATCCTGATGGTCACCGCAATTTGAAATTTTGGATTTTTTTTTTGGGGGCTCAAATCGGCCGAAAATCGCGGTTTTTTGCCTGTTTCGGCCTGTCGCGGGCCTGTTTTGGCGTTCTACGCCACTCGGCGCGTGTGGAGTGCACATATTCGTGGAAATGAGGGTTTTCACATATCACCTAAGCACTCCTGATGGGAATCGCAATTTGAAATTTGAAATATTTTTTGGGCCCAAATTTCAACAGAAATCGATTTTTTGGCCTGTTTCGGCCAGTTGCGGGCCTGTTTTGGCGTTCTACATGTACGTATATTATATACTCATGCGTGCGAAGTGTGCATATTCGTGGTCTCCAGGCCTGTTTCAGTTGGAAATTTGTAATTGCATACGAGTTGCCATCACGAGGAACACAAGCCTGACATTATCAAAACATGAATATAATTTGTTATTTGGATAACAATTAGCTGGAGCACAATGGAAGCGTGGTGGGCCCATAACCTAACGGGCAAAAAAAACGATTTTTGTTGAAATTTAGATAGACTCAATATAGATAGACTCTCATAAGAAATAAGCCCAAAGCTAGATATACCCGGAACGGTCTCGGAGTCGGAACAGTCTCGGACCTATCATGGGAACAATGACTTTAGCCCCCCCACTGTAAGGGGGTGGCACTCCTGTCCGCCTGTGTCACCCCTCGACCCGCGGTGCCGTCTTGCTGCCTGGCATGGTTTCGTTCAGCTCACACGGGGAATAAAACACCTCCCGTATATTATTCAATCATCTTCGCACTGTGAAACCCAGAAACACCTGTTGTGCAGCTTTGTTCTAGGTTGCTGTGATATATATATATATATATATATATACACACTATTCGATGAAAATGATATTATCATATGTCATTTTTGGATTTATATATATTTCAAAAAAATCAGGGTTTAGTGATATTTATGCGCGAAATAGGTATACATAAAGGCAACACGGTAGAAAAGTGCAGTATGCGTACAATGAAAACACCGAAATATGCATACATGTATCATTCTTTATTCAAATGTTTACGAGTAGAGTACTTTTCACCCTATACCGTCGAGGCATGACTGATACTATCAGTCAGGGCGGTCGACAAATCCTACTATTTTATTCATCATTCTCATCTTCCTCATCTGCATCATTCTCTTCTTCCTCATATTCGGCAGTGGCCGCTTCCTTGCCCTTCGCCGTCGGTTCGCTCTTCTGTTTTGGCTTCGTCTCGGCGTCCTGATCGGGCTCGTTGTCGAAATTGATCAGCCGTTGCTGCGCAGAGCTGACCATGAACTGGTCGTGGTCGAAGCCGATCGCGTTCATACCACACCTCATGGCGGCCATGGACGTCGAGCCGACGCCGCAGCAAGCGTCGAGAATTCAGTTGAGTGGATGGCCGTTCTCATCCATCTTGCCCGGATTGTCACCGAGCATGTGGCACTGGATCAGCTCCATCAACAGAGCTTGGGGTTTCTGATGGTTATTCACGGCTTTGTTGTCGCGTTTGAACATCTGGTGCACAACCGGGAAGCCGCGCAAAAGTGACGCGCGGCTCACACGTTCACCTTCTCCAGTATATATCAAAGTTGAACATCCACTCCGGCTTTTTAGTAGACTCCCCCTGGGCATCGCTCTTTACATGGTACCCCAGGACGCCACATTCAACGTCATTGTAGCGACAGGCCTTGTTGGGGTTCATGTTCACGTTCGCCTTGTGCCAGAAGAACCGCTCCGCGCGGCCGGAGCAGTAATTGTCAATCACCTCCAGGAAATCGGTTTGTTGGACGAAACCGCAAAAGATCGCGATTGTCCATGCCGGGGCGGTGGTCTTGGCGTTGAAAGACTCCAGGAACGGTTGCACCTCCTCCTTGGTCATCGCGTCCGGAGTCTTCTCCTTGTCAAGGGCGTAATTGCAGTCGATGATCGTCCCCGTGAAGGGCAGCCTCGGGACGTCCTTCATATCGCTCATGCTGCCCTTGACGATCTTCCAACGAGGTAGCATCGGCACCTTCGTCTCATGTGTGGGCTCGTCCTCCTCAAGGCCTGCCTCTCCTGGAACCTTAAGCTCCGGCCCCTCGGTCCGCGCCTCCCGATAGAGTTTGATGTCGACTTTCACCTCGACCTGTTGCAAGCCTAGGATGTGCCCCGCGCTTGGCGCCTGCGCTTCTTGGAGATTCGCCCGCGCGTTCTCGACGTAATTCAAGATCGCGTGCGGAACTTCCCCAGATCCCCCCCGGCGCGCTCCCCCCTGAGTTGAAGGTAAGCAGCCGATCAACGACTCGATTTTCTCTTGGGAGCTCCAGTAGGGGGTGAACTCGTTCTTGAATTCGTCCCAGGTTTGCAATCCCGCCGCGGACACCAACGGTGCTTCTGCACCATGCGTTCCTTCTTGAACTGGCTTATCATCAGGCCCCCCTCTTTTACTGACAACTCCTTGTTGATAATCTGGCGCAGATACGTGTCCACCTTGTCGAACTCCGCCTCCCCCGCCAAGCCGCCCAAGTTAATCCACGAGAACGTCATACCCATGGATTTGGCATTGTGGAGAAACTGAGCTTCTTCCACCAAAATGCCTGCCCCTTTAGACGAGCCCGCTCCGTGGTCCCCGCCTCCTCGTTGCACCTCGTCTTCCATCTGCAAGCAAAAAAAATATTTTTAGAATGTCTTAAAATATAGAAAAGGATGCTTTGGGGGGGTAAACACTGTTTGAAGCAAAAGTAAAAAGTAATTTACCTGTCGGTTGGAGGTGCCTTTTTTGCCGGCTTTCTTGGCGGGTCCCTTAGCGGGCGAAGATGAGGCCTTGCGCTTTTTGGTCTTCGAAGCCAAAGGGTTTTTCATGCCCTTCAGGTCAAACCTTCTGTAAGCCTCCATGATCTTAACGCAGAGGTCCCACGTCTGCGGCCGGAAATTGGCAATTGTCCAGTGCATGAAGTAGTGGTTGATTTGCACGCCGCCGAACACAGAATGCTTGGACATCGCTACTTCCTTCACATGCGTCTCCATCGACTGGTTCAAGTGAGACATTACGGGGTACCAACTTGTGACCCGATCGAGGTGAGCGTTGATGTCATCCTCCAGCGTCTTCACCGTCACCTCTACCTCAGGGAGGGTCTCAAGGTCTCCCTCGCGCTCAGACGTCTCCACATCCTCGATGTACTGGAATCCCTTGGGATATTTCTCGATATCCGGGACTGCAAATCCATGCTCTGATTCGAACTCCGCCATTTTTTGCACCAGCCCTCCGACCTCGTAATACCCAGGTTGATAAGAGGTACCCTCTTCGGTGTCCTCGGGGACACCGGCGACGAACTCGGAGATCAACGCATCTCGGTAAACTTTGTACACGACCCCATTCTTTTCGAAAAGGGTCGAACGAAGCCCTTGCATGAACTGAGTGTGGTCTTTGCCTTTCGTCTTCTGGTCGATTTGGTTCTGCATCTCGCCTAAGAACCGAATCATGTCAGGCGTGAGACCGATGTAGATCTTGCTCTCGAAGAACTTGAAAGCTATCTCCAACGGGATTTCCTCGTGACACTCGTCGGTGGCTTGATAACAGTGCTGGTGCCCAAAAACCTTGCCTCTGTATTCTCCCCTGAGAGCTTTTTTTATGGAGAATTCGGCACGGGTTTTGACATCGTCGATCGCAACAAGACCCGCATTGAAAGGGGCCCACGGGTTCTCCTTCCTGCTGTTCTTGATCTCGTTCACCCAGCCCCTCTCTTGATCCCGGCAGGCCTCGTACCCCGTCGCGTGGTACAGGCATCCAATGGGGAGACGAAACACACTCCCTTGCTCCGCCGCCTCGTCGGTCGACATCGGTTCGGCCACCGGTGCTCCATCTCGATTTGCCTGCACAGCTTTGCTTTCTCCTCAAAATCCATCTTTGCTGCATGCTCCACTGTTAGCTTAGCGTGCCACCCATGTGCAGCCACCTCGGCTGCCTTCCTTGCCTCAGATGGGGTGGCCACTTGAGACATATCCACATTGGCGCCCGCTCCAGTAAAAGCTCTGGAGCCACCAGGTCCTTGAAGGGCGCGTTGGGCAGCAAGCTCCACTGCCGTTCTCCTGGCAGCCTGGGACAAGACGAAACTGTTCATTAGCTAATGAAAGCCTTCCGCCCCGGTCAGGGCGCAGGGCGCGCGGTTCGAGGCGGAAGGCGTTCATTAGCTAATGAACGCTTTCCGCCCCGGTCCAGGCGCAGGGCGCGCGTTTCGGGGCCGAAAGCGTTCATTAGCTAATGAACACTTTCCGCCCCGGTCCAGGCGCAGGGCGCGCGTTTCGGGGCCGAAAGCGTTCATTAGCTAATGAACGCTTTCCGCCCCGGTCAGGGCTCAGGGCGCGCGGTTCGAGGCCGAAAGCGTTCATTAGCTAATGAACGCTTTCCGCCCCGGTCAGGGCTCAGGGCGCGCGGTTCGGGGCCGAAAGCGTTCATTAGCTAATGAACGCTTTCCGCCCCAGTTTAGGCTCAGGGCGCGCGTTTCGAGGCCGAAAGCGTTCATTAGCTAATGAACGCTTTCCGCCCCGGTCCAGGCGCAGGGCGCGCGTTTCGAGGCCGAAAGCGTTCATTGGCTAATGAACGCTTTCCGCCCCGGTCCAGGCGCAGGGCGCGCGTTTCGAGGCCGAAAGCGTTCATTAGCTAATGAACGCCTTCCGCCCCGGTCCAGGCGCAGGGCATGAAAGGGACGTACCGAAGCCTCTACAAATGGTACCTCGCCAGCAAGTCCGAGGTCATCGATCACTGCCGCTGGTCTCCTGCTTTGCCAGAAAGGAGCTGTAATCGACGCTTTCCACGCCTGGTTTACATAGCTCGCTAGATAGAATTCTTTGCTTTTATTTTCGTCTGCTGCTCTAGTTTTCAAACTTTGAAAAGCCAAAAGCCGATTTGTGTGCTTTGGAAGGCTCAAGGCTTCCTCAAAGTTTGCGCTGTCTAATTCGATCACAGTAAGCTTTCTGTTTTTGTACGCGACGAAATACAGAATTGGAGTCTCGTTCTCAATGATACTGTACGCTACGCGTTTCTCAGGAACGAGGCTACCCCCGGTTACAGTCGAAGAGGTAAATTTAGGAAAACTAAAAATTATTTCTTCATTTTGCTCGGTAGGGTCATCAGAGTGAATCAGTAATTGCAGACTGTCCGAAGGATCGTCGGCTTCAAGGGTTCTAACAATGCTCCACTTGTTACCAAGATAGAGCTGGAAAATATGTTGAGCCCTCAGTGCTTGAAATGTTTCGAGTGTCGCCATTGCGAAATGAGAGAAATTGGCTGTCAACTGTGAAAGGGGTGTGTGTGAAAGAACTTTGAAAAAGTGATGTAACTTTAGCACAATATTAAAAGTCATTTCTGGCGGCTAAAAATGACATGTCGAATATCGATGTCAATTTTAATCAAAAATGACATGCGCTGTCGCTTTTTGATTCGGTCTGTTCAGATCAAGGATATGATTTTAAGATATCCTGGTGTGATTTGCGCTGAAATCGAGGATCGATCGATTCAGTAAGATAGAAATTCTTGGTTGACTCGCAAGTCTATATCATTTTTAGAACGTAAAAAACGGCTTCATAAGCTAATGACGGCTAATTTTGACGAAAATATGTTTTCTATTCCTTTCGATGAAGGTTGCGAGATTATCTGCAAACCGTGCCCGGGAATAGTTATTGAAGATTCCATGGAAATAGGGGCTGACTTTTTCAATCATGAGCCAATTCCAAGCACAGCCCCAAGCGCGAATACGCAATTGGTTCTTTGGAACGCGCCTTTGACGTGTAGATCGGAAGTTAGCTCTAATTCTTCACGCGTTTCCGGGTCACGCGCTTTGCGCGAAATTGACTTACAAGATATAAAAAGCAGACTTGATACAGAATTTTCAGAGACAAGTTTGGACTTGAGGAATGAAGACCCTCTTGTTTGTTTAAATGGTGAAGTAAACAAGCAGATTGTCGTGCGCAAACCGTACGAATCCGACATACGCAAGAAACAATATACAGGCGTAATTAGTATCAAGCAGCGACGTTTGCAGGCTGCCAGTATATCAATGGCAGAAACCATTAAGTGCAATTGCAAGTCGTACTGCTGTCTATCTTTCTCATCGGCAGATATTAAGTCCTTTCGCGAAAATATTTTCAGTATGTCGCAAAAAGATAGGAAGGAATACTTCATCAAAGACTTGCTAAAAAACAGCTCACGATGTGAAGACAAATTCGACTTCAAATACTTTTTGGCCAAGAAGCAGGTATGTTTATTTTTGAACTCGTTCATTAGCTAATGAACGGTCTCTGGCCAAAGCGCGACTCAACACTTAGACACTTTGGCTGCGGGAACCGTTCATTAGCTAATGAACGGTCTCTGGCCAAAGCGCGACTCACAATTAGACACTTTGGCTGCGGGAACCGTTCATTAGCTAATGAACGGCCCCTGGCCAAAGCCCGACTCTCAATTAGACACTTTGGCTGCGGGAACCGTTCATTAGCTAATGAACGGCCCCTGGCCAAAGCCCGTCTCTCAATTAGACACTTTGGCTGCGGGAACCGTTCATTAGCTAATGAACGGCCTCTGGCCAAAGCGCGACTCACAATTAGACACGTTGGCTGCGGGAACCGTTCATTAGCTAATGAACGGCCGCTGGCCAAAGCGCGACTCACAATTAGACACCTTGGCTGCGGGAACCGTTCATTAGCTAATGAACGGCCTCTGGCCAAAGCGAAATTTTTCTTGGACCTTGTGATAGATTGTGTAATGTCATCACAGGAATGTGGAATATTGTATCATAAATTTCTAAATTAATTTCATAAAGTACATTCGCGACGCGTTGGTCGAGTTGGTACGGCGCTAGGCTATGAACCTCGCACTCGTGGGTTCGATTCCCACTAAGGGTGTAGGTTGCGCAGATTTAAGGCGTGGTGGAGAGTGCTGACGAGCACGCGACGGCCGTCCCGCCTGCAGACGTGCAGTGTTGGGGGTGTCTCCCAAGCGTCTTAAATTGGCATGACCTACCAAAACCCTTATGCATTTTCTAGATAATGTGTTAATAATTTTTGAGTGACGGTTTTTTTTTGTAACAGGTGTGCTTTAAGTTCTACTATATGGCTTACGGCATCAGCTACGGGTATCTTCACGACTGTCGGACACGCGTGCTCGAGGGCCGACACACGTTTGTTCATGGATTGACGTACGAGGAGGACAACCGCAAGATTTCTCTGAAACGCGAGTCGGTCGTCGCCTGGCTCAAGAAATACGCCGACGAATATGGACAACACCAACCTGACCAAGAACCGATTCATCTTTCGGATGGATTGACCATCGAAGAGCTGTGGGACGAGTACAACGAGGGCTTGCAAGAGAATGAGGAGAGGAAAAAATGCTCTCTCAGTTACTTCTACAAAATATTTGACGAAATGATTGCAGGAAGTGGCTCAAGATTCCATCGACGAACCGATTTTCTCAGTGCGATGTTTGCGCGTCCTTCAAGTTATTGAAGGAAGGCTTAACCAAATCTCAAAAAGGTGAATATTCATGAATAGCTTTGTGATGTGTTTATATGCTTATGTAATTTGTTCTCTGACCCAAATTTGTGTATCTTGCACAGCGCAATACAACGGGCCTCTCAACAAACATCATGCAATCGCACGAGCGGAGCGCCAGAAGTTCTACAAACATGGTCGTAAAGCGAATATGACAAAGAGCATTACCATGAACAAAACTTGGCATAAGTATGCCTCGGTGATCATCGATGGCATGACGCAGTGGACCACCCGACTGCCACACTTTCGACGTATCCCTAAACATCTGGACTCTAAGGACTTCCTTGACGTGCACAACATGGGGAGCATGATGATCGAGAACGTGGGCCGCTTCATGGATTTCAACTACGCCAACTTCAAGGACGATGCGAACTTCCTTGTCAACGTTTTGCACCGGGATATCCTCCGCATTCAAGAGCATCGACGCAACGGGGACGGGGAAAATTCATACCCGATGCCGGAAGTATTGTATGTACAGCTTGACAATGTGAGCACCAGCAAGAGCAAGTTGATGTTGGCATACGCAGCTTGGCTGGTGCACACGGACGTCTTTCGCAAGGTGAAACTCAACTTTCTGTTGGTGGGACATACGCACGAGAACATTGACCAAATGTTTTCACGCTTCTCCGTGCGTCTACGACGCAAGCAAGCTTGGACGCTCGACGAGATGATAGAGGTCGCACAAGAATGCTTTACGGATGGTGTAATATGCGAGCACACCGAGAAGATCTTCGACTTCAGCTCTTGGTTTGATGGTCCCGTCTTCGATTGCCACAATATTTTGGCACAGCAGGCTTTCAAGTTCAAGAAGAACGAGCACGGCGAAGTGGGCATGCAGTACAAACAGTATTCCATTTCACCCAAATGGTTACCCGAGACTCCATTGCCAAAGCTTGTTTCTACACCCCCTGTCGCGGGGCCTGGATACATCAAGCCGATTCCTTTTACCGAAGAAGGCATCGAAAAGCTTGAGCATACCTTACAGGCGTTGAAGGACATTTTGGGCACAAAGCTCACGGAGGTGCACGAAAAGTTTTGGCGCGAGGATGTCATCGAGAAACAGCGCCACCTAACTGCTGGTGGAGAATGTCAAGCGCCGATACCCTTCCAGCATCCCGAGAAAATCGCCATCGAGCGCAATGCCACCTTGGTTCGACTGATAGAGGCGCCCGCGTTGGCGATAGAAGCTGCCGGGGCTGCCGCCGTCCCCGCTATACCGGTGCGCATCCAACGCCGAATTGATCGAGCGCCGATAGAAGTGTACAACGGTAAACGGAAACACCAAGGTCGAGCCCAAAAGCGAGCAGAGCAGTACGTGGACAACGCCCAGTGGGAGGTCACCTACGGCCAGATGACAGTTGGCAGCTTTGCAGTGGCTCTCGCGGTGGAATCTGAAAACGACAAGTTCGCGTTCGGCGTACAACTGAAGCGAAGCGAATGGTCGGATCCGTTGTACTTGGTGAAGGTGGAGGCGCGCTATCCGTCAACTCAACAGCTGCTATATCGCTATTTCCAACCCAAAAAGCACCCCGACACCAAGAAGAAGCACCTCGGCAAGCAGCTTGCGAGTCACCCAGGAGCTTTCGCAGCGCCACCGGGGCACCGACCGTCTACCGAGACTTTCGATAAGAATGAAATAGTGCTGGCATGGAATGTGGATGCGAATGACCCCGAACGGAGTATACCGAACGAGCAATACGCGCGGATAGTCGTCGCTTTGCTTGCACAACAATCCAAACGCACGCGCAAGGACCTAGGTGACTTGAATGAATCGGATGATTCCGATGAAGACGAAGCTTTTGATAATTGCGTAGCGGTAGCGGTAGCACCTGAAGTGGACGCGTAAAGCAAGACGAAAAAAAAACATGTAAATAATATGTGTATAACGTGTATATAGATTCTGAGTCAAAAGTTCTTTGTGTTTTCACTCCTTCTAGATTTCGAAAAAGTGCATTTGACCTCAATTTTGTACCATAAAAACCATTAAATCTAATGCACAACCTGCACTTGCATGTTCTTGACTGTTAAAATGCGGCTTTTTAAGCCTATCATGAGGTAAATAAGGCAATATCATTTTCACATGAGAATATCATTTTCATCGAATAGTGTGTTTAAGGGCCGGCGCGTGCATGTGGGTATAGTGAGCGGGATTTTAGGTTTTTCGGGACTTCCAAAAGTAACGAAAGCGGTTATCATTCTCCGCGATGCGGATACCCACGGACTCAGTAGAAATCTGTGATAATATTAGATAGGAATAAGTTACTTAGATGAACACATAATCTTAGAAATCTTCGCCTGGCTGGACAGGGTCTCACTGCGAGGGAGAGCGCGTTCCGCGTTAAGTTGAAATTGCATAGTTAACAAATAGCATCTGTACATCGCAAAATGCTCAAAGCGACATCTGCTGCTGTAAAATGGGACAGTGACACTGCGAGCATCATACGCATGCCGCGAGGTGAATCTGTCAAAAACCAACCAAATCTTTTGCGTCTCAAAATGACATACCGTACAAAAATGCAGTCATATGCCATACACCCCATTGTGGCGTACCCCACTGCGGCTTTTTCGCGGGTACGCACGATTGAATGCAGATATTGCTACATTTTCAGTTCACGGTGAAGATTAATGAATTTACATTTCCAACGTTTCTCTCGTGACTAATGTATCACGTAATGTATCCAAGATGTGAATGCTATTGCGCCACATCGGCTATAGCGAGAGTTTGCCGTTGCGTTGCGTTGGACCTTTTCAGGCTGGTATGGCCAGTATAAATCCCACCGTGCGGCGACTCATGCGCGTCAGTGTCACGTATAAGCACGCACGCATGAGTCAGTTCTCATCATTCTTCCCAAAAAGAACCAATGTCAAATTCTTCCCAAATGGCTCTAAAATTCTTCCCAAAAAAACCCCTAGCCCCGGAACTGGCCGGCCAGCCCGGAGCAGCGTGAGGGTGCAGTAGTTGCCGGCCTCCGGGGCCGGTGGTAAATCATGCGTAGACGAAATTAAGGAATTCTCGACCTCAGCCGCGGAGTCTTCAGAGTCCGGCGCCTCGTCCTCGGACGAGTACGGCGGCGGCGAGTAAGGCGGCGAAGAGGGAACTGGTGGATCAGGATCCACGAGCTCCGGCGGCAGCGGGAGAAAGCCGTAGAAGCGGAATCTCTGCCGTAGCTCCCGATACCGCACCCGCCTCCGCGGCGGTATAGCATCCGGCACTGCACCACCCACTGCGTCGCCAAGATCGCCACGAAACGGTGCAGGCGGCGGTGAAGTTGCCATAGTTGGGACTGCGGAGGCAGTCCACGCAGCACCACCGACCGGCGGAGCCGTGCATGCGCGTGCATCGGCACCACCGACACCGGAAACGGTGTGCGGTGCGGCGGCAGCACAAATCACGAAGAGCGCACACACCAAAGATGAGGTAAGGAAAGATCTCCCAAAGCCGGGAATGCTCCTCCCACAGCCGTACCGTGGTTGCGGCTGCGCAACCGAGGCATCCCCGTCGTCGCCGTCGCCCTTGGCGTAGGTTGCGGGCTTGCAGCCCATCACGCCCTCCGGTGCCTTGACCGCGGAGAGCAAGTTCATGCTCACGGGCGGCTCGTCGGGCGCCCCCAATGCAACCCCCGTGCTCTCAATGAAGTCCGCAAAGGTGCGGGTGACGGGTGGGCAGAAGGGGTTAGGCGGACCGGTCCACTCCTCGTCGGATCCAACCGACGCGGGCGGGGAGTGCGTAGCCGGTTCCGACACCACCGGCATGTTGGCGGTGAAAGTGTTGACGTTGAAAGTCGATGCCCCAGCCGTGCGCGCCAACTCCGAGAACTCAGTGACGGCGGACACGAGGGCCTCACCGTCCTCCTCGCAGAACGAGCACGCGGAGAGGTCGGCGAAGATGTCCGGTTTCCCGCCCGCGAGCATGCAGAGGGCGTCGAACTCCACGGCGTCGTCGTGGTCGATGGCATGCTGAAACTTGGCCGCCAACACCGAGTTCTCGGCCTCCTCAGCGAACGCGTAAGCCGAAAGCCCGCTCCTGCCTCCGTTCGGGCAGTCGCGGTGCCAATGCCACGCCTTCCCCTTCGCGCACACCTGGTTTTGGCAGTACGGCACGGTCGCACCGGTGTCGCGATGGAAGGCCACCTTCTTGGAGATCGATTGCGACCAATTACCGCCCTTGGGAAGTGGGTCGGCCGCGAATCTGGTCTTCATGCGACGGTCCTGCTTGGCAGCGCGGGGAGTGAACCCGCGCGGGGACGGCTCGGACCGGTCGGAGGCTACAAATGTAGCCAATTGCCTCTTCAAGTCCAAGACCATGGTGCGCAAGTCGGCGAGCTCACCCGGATCATCGGAGCTGCCGTCACCCTTCTCCATGAAGTGCGTCCCATGCGAATACCTGTGGGCAGACGCAGTGGCGGTCCCCGCCTTCACGTGCGTGGCGTAGCATTCACGTACCCATTGCTGGATGGTGAGAAGGTCATGAGCGGCTCGCTGATCGTGAAGAAGGAGACGTGACACCACCGGCTGGTAGAAAACGGTGTCGAGCGCCTTGATGAAGAGGGCCTTGACGTCCTTGTCCAAGAGTGTGGCCCTCGTCCTCGCAGCCTTCAGGCGGCGTTGAAATCCCCGATCGCGTCATGGGGGTCTACGCCCGAGGAGATACGGACGCCCAACATGTCCGCTTGCCCCTGAAAGGGGTCACCCGCCGGGATCATGCGGCGGGCAAACTCAAGCAGGACACGCTTACCGTCGGTCGGGAAGCTGGAGTGCGAGGAGTCCATCCAGTCCGATGCGGGTGACGAGGGGTCAACCATCAGCTCAAGCGTGGAGAAAAGCAAGTCGTTGGCTTCCACGCGGATGGAGAGCGTAGCATCGTCCAGCAAGAAAAGGGGTGCAAAGCCAATGTCCTCCGTGACAAATGCCGCCTGCAGCCCAGAAACCATCCTGGTGAACAGCGCCGATGCGTGGCACTCAGTCCCGGAAAACCGCCCGTTCTTGTCCTCGAACAACTTTTGACGAACGGACTTGGACACCTTCATGTCGAAGTGCTCCCTCTGAAGGGTACGCACCGAGGCCAGGAACGTAGCTCCCGCTGAATTGGCAGCCGGTTGTGCTGCCGGCGGTGTGGCTGGAGTGTTCGCGTGTCTCGCGGCCTCTGAATCAAAAATCGTGGATAATGCGCGTCGGCGATTC
>LGRX02035621.1:44054-60491 GCA_001247695.2 Cymbomonas tetramitiformis | reverse complement strand
TGCATCCTCAGGCTTCCCTGCTTTGTCCTTTTGCTACAGTCATCCTCGCACCCCTCGCACTGCATCGTGGCCAAGACGATATCGATACAACAGGATCTGCCACACTTCATAAACGGTCCAGATTGCGGTGGAGAGTTGAGGAGAGGTAACACAAGTGCCTTCCGGCTATGTGCCCCCGCGTGGCTGGATGCAAAGGGTTTTTCTCGTCCAGTTGAGCGCCCGGGCTCGAAACACTTATCTGGAAGTGGGGAAGAATGGAGGAGGGACGGGTTACCACCTGAAGCCAGGTCAACACCTCTGCGGAAAAGCCAAGCTCCTCCTTTAATTTGTCCAGCTTCTCCGCGCTGGATATCGCTTGACTCTTACTGCGGCAAAGGTAGCACAGCAATATGCTATCAGGTGCGGTGGGTGGCAGCGCATGTTGAGCATCGTTTATACGTCCGGCAAGGAGTTGTAGGCGCCCTACAAAGCCTAGCCACGGCTGCTGCGTAACAAGAAATGGAGGAAAATCTACTGAGGATCCCTCGATGTGCACAGTTCCGCGCTTGCTTCACCGAAGGCACTGTGGTGGGGTTCCACGGTGGCCGTTGTACAGGGCGCGAGGCTCGTGGGGCAAAGGATTTTTGCGCGGGGAATACATTGTCGTCCGCGCGCTATTTATCTGTTGGAGATGCTCGTACAGACTGTCGAAGACCTGCTGTGATCCCAAAACGAAGACTTGCGCGAGTTGCTCCCTGCAGATGCACCAGACTTAAGCGACCTCAGACAGCAGGCACTGGGAGAGGCCACGTTCTGCCCACTGTAACTTTGGTCGTCGGTACTCTGCTTCACAAGGCGTTGCGGGAGCGGTGAAGTCGTTGCCCAATAAAAAAACGAACAGCAACTGGATGGCCGCACCGCAGTGAAAGCAGTCAGGCCAGAAGGACGAGGAAAGATTAGGCGTGCTCAGGCAAGTGAGGTCTGGAGCTATGAAGGTGTCAGCGTCCGTAGAAGCACGACTGGGATACCGCTCTAGAGGCCGGTACTTCGCAAACGGGGGGAAAGGTGATACAACAGAGAGAAAAAGGGTGTTGGACATGGCTGCACAAAAAGTGGAGATAGCCCTTGGAACTATCAGAGTGAACACGGTACTGTGACCCCGGAATTTTCGTGTCGCAAAGTGCGAGCACGGACCCACTAACAAGCCGAGCGCAGTTGATCAAAGGCTCGATCCCTTGAAATAGTGTTGAAGATCCTGGGCAAACAGGAGGCTACTCCCAGAAATATCCTGCGGCAGGTGTTTCAGCGTCTGCTCATAGGAACCAGCGACCCGAGACACAAGATCGCAGACCCGAAGTGAAGCAAACCAGTTCGAAATAAAAAATGCACTGACGGAGATCGGCGAGAAAGCAAAATTACTGCGGAGACATGTGGGAAAACCAGTAATGTTACGTGCCCTCATATTTCCTTTCGGTTTCAGCGGTCATGTGAACAGCAAAATAACTGCTGGAAATTTGTTGGAGGCTCTTGAAGGGAAATTATCAGATGACATGATTAAAAGTTGGCAAAGGTGCAGAGGCGGGCAACGAACGGTTGACTGAGGCCACAAAAGGTTGAGCAGCCGACTTTATGCAATCAAGATTTGCACACTTACCTGTAAATATTTTGAATAAGGTATTTCAACTCTGCGAGAACATTGAGGTTGACGTGCACGTCCTTAAAACCGTTGAGATCGAGGAGAAACACCCAGCGACCTCCACCGACGTTCTCATCCAGTACACTCTCTAGTGTTGTCAGGACGTGACTAACGATGCCCGCAGGATCTTGGTCTCGACATCGAGCGGGACTGCCATATAAAAGCGGACGTCCAAGGACATCAGATCCGATAGGCAGGAAGCAGTATCCAGCCTCACCCGACTTGCAAAAAGAGCTAGTCTTTTCGCAATTATCGACATTGCGCGCACGCCAGTCAAGTGTTGCCTTTATAGCATGTTTTGCCTCCTGGATCCGTTTATCGAAGGGCGGAAACTGACTACATGCGAGTAAATACCGTCTTAGCATCGAGTCACTGCAAAACGTTCGTTTCAACTCAGATGCGTCAAGGTCAGTTTCGAGCACTGATCGCAGCTTGTCAACTTCCTCTTGCTGAATCAAACGCAGTTCTGCTATCACAGGATCCAAATTTCGAACGTCTGCAGTTGACATCTGAACACCACTCATTTTCTTTGGGGATGCGAAAGGTCACCAAATCGCAGCGTAGACACAGCCTTCTTGGCAAGAAACTGGGGAACGAAACGTCAGCGAGTCTAGAAAGAGCCACGTTATTCTTGCGATACTGCACGAATCTTTTCACAAATTAAGTTCCTAGATGGCGAGTGTCCACGGCAGTCACATTATTTTCAATCAGACTAAACTGATGGGGTTACAACTTCCACAACTTCCATTCAGCTCAAAACCGAAGGGCACCACAAATTGATGGCTTTGAATATCCTGTACGCTACTTGCTGTTGATATACACAGCCACACTTTTCGTAACAAATCACATTAGCGTAACATGACGTAAACTCACACTCTTCTTCTTGGAAAAAAGCATCATCAGTTCTTGAAATTAGTTTCTTTGAAAAATTCTTTCATGTGCCATGCATAAAACGTTATGAAATACTAGACGGATCGATCTCAAAAAGAGATCTCCACTAGGCCAATTGACCGTAGGATCATGTGCGCGACAGTGCTTCGCTTTTTGCATCCCAACATGCCATGCCATAACGCGTGGGTGGCGTCGCGGTAAATGTACGCGAATGTAGTGGCACTGTCATCGTTGGCGTCTGGCGATCGTGAGATTGGAAGTTCGTCCGTGTCGCCCGTTAGGATTCGCGCTTTGCTGCTGCTGCTGCTGCTGCTGCTGCTGCTGCCGAGTAAGTACTAGGCCCGGTCGATCTTAAATTAAGATCTCCACTAGGCGCATCTGACGGTGGATGGGATTATTTATCTTGCCGACGTGGCGCACTCGAGAGATCCGAACATGAACATCGAGTCTGCCATTCCATTAATGATTTGACATTTCTCAATCCTCGCGTCTGCTATGCAATGTAAAAGCGAATCTATCTGATTTCCGAACATCGCGTCGGCCATGCGATGTTTAAATAATTTTCGCCATTACACTATCTGACCGTAGGATCATGTGCGCGACAGTGCTTTGCCTTTTGCTTCCCAGCATGCCATGCCATAACGCGTGGGTGGCGTCGCGATAAATGTACGCGACTGCAGTGGCACTGTCATCGTTAGCGCCTGGCGATCGTGAGATCGAAAATTCGACTGTATCGCCCGTTGGGATTCGAGCTTTGCTGCTGCTGCTGCTGCTGCTGCTGATTGACTAAGGTAAGGTAAGGTAAGGTAAGGTAAGGTAATTTGGTTTGGGTGAAGATTATAAAGGTCAGAGGTCTAGGCGCTGTCGATCACAAATATGCGATCTCCACTAGGCGTCGATCCTTTTGGACAGCACGATTAATTACCGTGCGATGTTAACATGGATATCGCCATTACATCATATGACCGCAGGGTCATGTGCGCGACAGTGCTTCGCTTTTTGCTTCCCAGCATGCCATGCCATAACGCGTGGGTGGCGTCGTGGTACATACACGCGACTGTTGTGGCACTGTCATCGTTAGCGTCCGGCGATCGTGAGATGGAACATTCGACTGTATCGCCCGTTGGGATTCGAGCTTTGCTGCTGCTGCTGCTGCTGCTGCTGCTGCTGCTGATTGACTAAGGTAAGGTAAGTAAGGTAATTCACTTGATGTCAAGACGATAAAGGTCAGAGGTCTAGGCGCTGTCGATCACAAATATGCGATCTCCACTAGGCGTCGATCTTTTTGGACAGCACCATTAATTACCATGCGATGTTAACATGGATATCGCCATTACATAATATGACCGCGGGATCATGTGCGCGACAGTGCTTGGCTTTTTGCTTCCCAGCATGCCATGCCATAACGCGTGGGTGGCGTCGTGGTACATACACGCGACTGTTGTGGCACTGTCATCGTTAGCGTCTGGCGATCGTGAGATGGAACAATCGACTGTATCGCCCGTTGGGATTCGAGCTTTGCTGCTGCTGCTGCTGATTAAGGTAAGGTACTAGGCGCTGTCGATCACAAGTATGCAATCTCCACTAGGCGTCGATCTATTTGGACAGCACAATTAATTACCATGCGATGTTAACATGGATATCGCCATTACATCATATGACCGCAGGATCATGTGCGCGACAGTGCTTTGCTTTTTTGCTTCCCAGCATGCCATTCCATAACGCGTGGGTGGCGTCGTGGTACATACACGCGACTGTTATGGCACTGTCATCGTTAGCGTCTGGCGATCGTGAGATGGAACATTCGACTGTATCGCCCGTTGGGATTCGAGCTTTGCTGCTGCAGCTGCTGATTAAGGTAAGGTACTAGGCGCTGTCGATCACAAATATGCGATCTCCACTAGGCGTCGATCTTTTTGGACAGCACCATTAATTACCATGCGATGTTAACATGGATATCGCCATTACATCATCTGACCGCAGGATCATGTGCGCGACAGTGCTTTGCTTTTTGCTTCCCAGCATGCCATGCCATAACGCGTGGGTGGCGTCGCGATAAATGTACGCGAATGCAGTGGCAGTGTCATCGCTAGCGTCTGTCGATCGTCAGATCGATAATTCGACTGCGTCGTTCGTTGGGATTCGAGCTTTGCTGCTGCTGCTGGTGATTAAGGTAAGGTACTAGGCCCAGTCGATCTTAAATTAAGATCTCCACTAGGCGCATCTGACGGTCGATGGGATTATTTATCTTGCCGACGTGGCGCACTCGAGAGATCCGAACATGAACATCGAGTCTGCCATTCCATTAATGTTTTGACATTTCTCGATCCTCGCGTCTGCTATGCAATGTAAAAGCGAATCTATTTGATTTCCGAACATCGCGTCGGCCATGCGATGTTTAAATCATTTTCGCCATTACATTATCTGACCGTAGGATCATGTGCGCGACAGTGCTTTGCTTTTTGCTTCCCAGCATGCCATGCCATAACGCGTGGGTGGCGTCGCGATAAATGTACGCGACTGCAGTGGCAGTGTCATCGCTAGCGTCTGTCGATCGTCAGATCGATAATTCGACTGCGTCGTTCGTTGGGATTCGAGCTTTGCTGCTGCTGCTGCTGATTAAGGTAAGGTACTAGGCGCTGTCGATCACAAATATGCGATCTCCACTAGGCGTCGATCTTTTTGGACAGCACGGTTAATTACCATGCGATGTTAACATGGATATCGCCATTACATCATATGACCGCAGGATCATGTGCGCGACAGTGCTTTGCTTTTTGCTTCCCAGCATGCCATGCCATAACGCGTGGGTGGCGTCGTGGTACATACACGCGACTGTTGTGGCACTGTCATCGTTAGCGTCTGGCGATCGTGAGATGGAACATTCGACTGTATCGCCCGTTGGGATTCGAGCTTTGCTGCTGCTGCTGCTGCTGATTAAGGTAAGGTAAGGTAAGGTAAGGTAAGGTAATTTGGTTTGGGTGAAGATTATAAAGGTCAAAGGTAGTAAGGTAAGTAAGGTAATTTGGTTTGGGTGAAGATTATAAAGGTCTAAGGTAGTAAGGTGAGTAAGGTAATTTGGTTTGGGTGAAGATTATAAAGGTCTAAGGTCTAGGCGCTGTCGATCACAAATATGCGATCTCCACTAGGCGTCGATCTTTTTGGACAGCACCATTAATTACCATGCGATGTTAACATGGATATCGCCATTACATCATATGACCGCAGGATCATGTGCGCGACAGTGCTTTGCTTTTTGCTTCCCGGCATGCCATGCCATAACGCGTGGGTGGCGTCGTGGTACATACACGCGACTGTTGTGGCGCTGTCATCGTTAGCGTCTGGCGATCGTGAGATGGAACATTCGACTGCGTCGCCCGTTGGGATTCAAGCTTTGCTGCTGCTGCTGCTGCTGCTGCTGCTGCTGATTGACTAAGGTAAGGTAAGGTACTAGGCGCTGTCGATCACAAATATGCGATCTCCGCTAGGCGTCGATCTTTTTGGACAGCACCATTAATTACCATGCGATGTTAACATGGATATCGCCATTACATCATATGACCGCAGGATCATGTGCGCGACAGTGCTTTGCTTTTTGCTTCCCAGCATGCCATGCCATAACGCGTGGGTGGCGTCGCGATAAATGTACGCGACTGCAGTGGCACTGTCATCGTTGGCGTCTGGCGATCGTAAGATTGAAAATTCGACTGCGTCGCCCGTTGGGATTCGAGCTTTGCTGCTGTTGCTGCTGCTGCTGCTGATTGACTAAGGTAAGGTAAGGTAAGGTAATTTGGTTTGGGTGAAGATTATAAAGGTCAGAGGTAGTAAGGTAATTTACTTGATGCCAAGACGATAAAGGTCAGAGGTAGGTAAGGTAATTTGGTTTGGGTGAAGATTATAAAGGTCGGAGAATTTAGGTAATTTACTTCATGCCAAGGCTATAAAGGTCAGAGGTAGTAAGGTAAGGTAATTTGGTTTGGGTGAAGATTATAAAGGTCAGAGGTAGTAAGGTAAGGTAATTTGGTTTGGGTGAAGATTATAAAGGTCAGAGGTAGGTAAGGTAAGGTAAGGTAACTTGGTTTGGGTGAAGATTATAAAGGTCAGAGGTCTAGACGCTGTCGATCACAGGTATGCGATCTCCACTCGGCGTCGATCTTTTTGGACAGCACGGTTAATTACCATGCGATGTTAACATGGATATCGCCATTACATCATATGACCGCAGGATCATGTGCGCGACAGTGCTTCGCTTTTTGCTTCCCAGCATGCAATGCCATAACGCGTGGGTGGCGTCGCGGTACATACACGCGACTGCAGTGGCACTGTCATCGTTAGCGTCTGGCAATCGTAAGATCAAAAATTCGACTGCGTCGCCCGTTGGGATTCGAGCTTTGCTGCTGCTGCTGATTAAGGTAAGGTAAGGTAAGGTAAGGTAATTTGGTTTGGGTGAAGATTATAAAGGTCAGAGGTCTAGGCGCTGTCGATCACAAATATGCGATCTCCACTAGGCGTCGATCTTTTTGGACAGCGCGATTAATTACCATGCGATGTTAACATGGATATCACCATTACATCATATGACCGCAGGATCATGTGCGCGACAGTGCTTCGCTTTTTGCTTCCCAGCATGCCATGCCATAACGCGTGGGTGGCGTCGCGATGAATGTACGCGACTGCAGTGGCACTATCATCGTTGGCGTCTGGCGACCGTGAGATCGATAATTCGACTGCGTCGCCCGTTGGGATTCGAGCTTTGCTGCTGCTGCTGCTGCTGCATGTAATACACTAGGCGCTGTCGATCACAAATATGCGATCTCCACTAGGCGTCGATCTTTTGGACAGCACGATTAATCACCATGCGATGTTAACATGAATATCGCCATTACATCATATGACCGCAGGATCATGTGCGCGACAGTGCTTTGCTTTTTGCTTCCCAGCATGCCATGCCATAACGCGTGGGTGGCGTCGCGATAAATGTACGCGACTGCAGTGGCACTGTCATCGTTGGCGTCTGGCGATCGTGAGATCGATAATTCGAGTGCGTTGCCCGTTGGGATTCGAGCTTTGCTGCTGCTGCTGCTGCTGCATTTTATACACTAGGCGCTGTCGATCACAAGTATGCGATCTCCACTAGGCGTCGATCTTTTTGGACAGCACCATTAATTACCATGCGATGTTAACATGGATATCGCCATTACATCATATGACCGCAGGATCATGTGCGCGACAGTGCTTCGCTTTTTGCTTCCCATCATGCCATGCCATAACGCGTGGGTGGCGTCGCGGTACATACACGCGACTGTTGTGGCACTGTCATCGTTAGCGTCTGGCGATCGTGAGATCGAAAATTCGACTGCGTCGCCCGTTGGGATTCGAGCTTTGCTGCTGCTGCTGCTGCTGATTAAGGTAAGGTAAGGTAAAGTAAGGTAAGGTAAGGTAATTTGGTTTGGGTGAAGATTATAAAGGTCAAAGGTCTAGGCGCTGTCGATCACAAATATGCGATCTCCACTAGGCGTCGATCTATTTGGACAGCGCGATTAATCACCATGCGATGTTAACATGGATATCGCCATTACATCATATGACCGCAGGATCATGTGCGCCACAGGGCTTTGCTTTTTGCTTCCCATCATGCCATGCCATAACGCGTGGGTGGCGTCGCGATGAATATACGCGACTGCAGTGGCACTGTCATCGTTGGCGGCTGGCGATCGTGAGATCGAAAGTTCGACTGCGTCGCCCGTTGGGATTCGAGCTTTGCTGCTGCTGCTGCTGCTGCTGCATGTAATACACTAGGCGCTGTCGATCACAAATATGCGATCTCCACTAGGCGTCGATCTTTTTGGACAGCACCATTAATTACCATGCGATGTTAACATGGATATCGCCATTACATCATATGACCGCAGGATCATGTGCGCGACAGTGCTTTGCTTTTTGCTTCCCAGCATGCCATGCCATAACGCGTGGGTGGCGTCGTGGTACATACACGCGACTGTTGTGGCACTGTCATCGTCAGCGTCCGGCGATCGTGAGATGGAACATTCGACTGTATCGCCCGTTGGGATTCGAGCTTTGCTGCTGCTGCTGCTGATTAAGGTAAGTAAGTAAGGTAAGGTAAGGTAAGGTAATTTGGTTTGGGTGAAGATTATAAAGGTCAAAGGTCTAGGCGCTGTCGATCACAAATATGCGATCTCCACTAGGCGTCGATCGTTTTGGACAGCGCGATTAATTACCATGCGATGTTAACATGGATATCGCCATTACATCATATGACCGCAGGATCATGTGCGCGACAGTGCTTCGCTTTTTGCTTCCCATCATGCCATGCCATAACGCGTGGGTGGCGTCGCGGTACATACACGCGACTGTTGTGGCACTGTCATCGTTAGCGTCTGGCGATCGTGAGATCGAAAATTCGACTGCGTCGCCCGTTGGGATTCGAGCTTTGCTGCTGCTGCTGCTGCTGATTAAGGTAAGGTAAGTAAGGTAAGTAAGGTAATTTGGTTTGGGTGAAGATTATAAAGGTCTAAGGTCTAGGCGCTGTCGATCACAAATATGCGATCTCCACTAGGTGTCGATCTATTTGGACAGCGCGATTAATTACCATGCGATGTTAACATGGATATCGCCATTACATCATCTGACCGCAGGATCATGTGCGCGGCAGTGCTTTGTTTTTTGCTTCCCAGCATGCCATGCCATAACGCGTGGGTGGCGTCGCGATAAATGTACGCGACTGTTGTGGCACTGTCATCGTTGGCGTCTGGCGATCGTGAGATCGAAAGTTCGACTGCGTCGCCCGTTGGGATTCGAGCTTTGCTGCTGCTGCTGCTGCATGTAATACACTAGGCGTTGTCGATCACAAATATGCGATCTCCACTAGCCGTCGATCTTTTTGGACAGCACCATTAGTTACCATGCGATGTTAACATGGATATCGCCATTACATCATATGACCGCAGGATCATGTGCGCGACAGTGCTTTGCTTTTTGCTTCCCAGCATGCCATGCCATAACGCGTGGGTGGTGTCGTGGTACATACACGCGACTGTTGTGGCACTGTCATCGTTAGCGTCTGGTGATCGTGAGATGGAACATTCGACTGTATCGCCCGTTGGGATTCGAGCTTTGCTGCTGCTGCTACTGCTGATTAAGGTAAGGTAAGGTAAGGTAAGTAAGGTAATTTGGTTTGGATGAAGATTATAAAGGTCAGAGGTAGTAAGGTAATTTGGTTTGGGTGAAGATTATAAAGGTCAAAGGTCTAGGCCCGGTCGATCTCAAAGATGAGATCTCCACTAGGCCATCCGACAATTCAATCGGTTCAATATATTGTTCATTAGTTATTGGTTGGGCGGTTGTTATGCACGGCGGTATGATTTGCAATGTGAGACATTATATGTGTTATATGGTTAGATATGATATATTATGTCGGCGGCGTACATGTAGTATACGCTAGTTACAAATAGAGGATGGCGGAGCAAGGTTTGGATGTCCAATATGATTACCAAGGCGGCATAGCTAGTTACTATAATGATACGTTACTTTCTAGTGCAAACCTTTCCCTAGCGTTCGCGTGTTGGTTGCGCTTGGTGGCGGTGTATGGATGATGATATATCCGTTTCGTTCAGGTATTCATTAGTTATCAGTTGGGCGGTTGTTATGTATGTACGGCGATATGATTTGGGATGCGAGATATTAAATGTGTTATATAGCTAGATATGATATATGGTGGCGGCGTACATGTAATGTAAGCTAGTTGCAAATATTGAATGGCGGAGCAAGGTTTGGCTATCCAATATGATAATCAGGGACACAAATAGTTACTATGATTGCTTATTTTCTAGTACGAACGTTTTCTTAGCTTTCGCACGTTGCTTACGCTTGGCAATTGTAGTGTAGATACACGTGTAGTCGAATAAGCAAACACTCTGCATACATATCTTACATACTATTTAGCATTTGCACATGCATGGCATCGAAAACAATCTGTGGAATGTGCAGAATGTAAATGCTCACGCACCGATCAATACATCAACATTGCGGCGCGCTGCGCGCAATTAGCGCTAACTGCATAATCAATACTAAGATTGCCTAATTGATGAGACATGTCTGCAACAAATTGTGAAGAATATATGGAGCGTTATACATGTTGATGTGGATAATGTTGATGTCAACAACCTCTTGGAGTGTTAGCTGAAGTCTGAGCAAGCAATGTATGACCCTCGTAGCAGAGTTACTTTTCTGCTACACATGTATGGCGATGTCCGTCAGCTTGTGGCAATTGCTTAGGTGGGGGCGAACATCATGTGAAAAATAATGGACGCTCACTATACATGAGTTGGTGGTGCACATGCCCATTTTGCATACATGTGATACACATGCTCACTCTCTTTCACACACACACACAATCATGGCTGAATGCTTTGATCCCCGGTGTGGGTACATAGTGCAATTGATCTTCTGCGGCTACGGTGTGCCAAAGGAGTCGGTCCAAGAAAAAGCCACACTCATGCACGCGCATAATTACATACTTGCACACGCATCCAAACCCAACTCATACACACACACACACACACACACACTCGCGACTGCAAGCGCACGCGCACACACACATTCTTGCCATTTTAACAATCGATATGCATGTTGCATGTAGCATGCACACGTTGCCCGCTGACAAAAGCAGACCCACCATCAATCCAGTGGATGTGAGAAACATGCTTGTGGGAATAGATCAGGGCATGACTATATACCACACCCACACATCCTAGCCAAAAAAGAAAGTGTGCAGCCACGTTGGAAGCTCGGCCAGTGTTACACTGCAAGTATATTATGAAAATATCACACGTTGGTGCTCGAGCGCACACCGTGAAATTCGAGAGGGAAATCGGCTGCATTGAAGTCCCCATATATATATATACAACGTTGTATATATATATATATATATACGTCTAGCTTTGATTGGCATGCGCATTAGCTCGTTCACTTTATTATGTGTGTGTATGTGTGTGTCGCGCGCGCGTGCGTGTGTGCTTAGTGCGTGTGCGTGTGTGCATCAACGGGCGTATGCACTCACAACGCACTCGCTGATATTCATCAATAATTTTGAGCACAAGCCGAGACAGTGACTAAGGTGGTGCTTGAGGCGAGCACTTCATAATCTGGTGACCATTGATACCCCTTGCACATGCATAGAATTATTGTGCCCATCTTGAGTTGGCATTTGTGTTTTAGGACGAATAGCAAAGGGGGGCACGTTTGTAGCACTGCGGCAGTTGGCATCTAGCACGCATGGCATACTACTATGATCATCATATTAGTACTTTAAATTTTGACAATGTGAAAATCTCATTATGACTGCATGCTGCACAAACTGTGTGCAAATAGGCTGATGTGTATATCGAATGCAATCTTTAACAATTACCCTTGCGAATAAAAAATATCACATTATGCCGAGACGCAAATGATTGGCTGTGTATGCGGATTATTATATGATTGTGCATGCGTAATTGTGTATCCAGCCGGAAAACGTGCGAATAAAGCAATATGTACTGATGCAGGACGCCGGGGATCGAACCCAGACCAAGAACTTGTGCGAGTCTCGTGGACATCGTCCTCCTTCATCATCCGATAAACGCATCAACGTGCATGTGCAGGGCGTGATATATATGATGCTCTCCGTGGTGTGTAACTTAGTGCTTAGTGCTGAGTATGTGATGTGTGTGTGTGTTCGTGTGTGAGAGAGAAGCAAGAGCTACTTTGCTTCCATGATTTGGCACATATATTGATGTGCCCGTAGTGCATTCCTGTGTGAATGGTGGGTGTTGATAATGCATGCGTGTGAATATCCAACATGTAACCATCGGAATGATACCTGACTGCGGCTACATGCATACACTACTTGCTCGTTATAATTCATCATTCGACTGAGTGACATTTGCAATTCCCACTCGCGGCTGGCGCGAGCCTATGCATGGTTGGCTGCCTTCACGTGTGGCGATATTAATGGGCAAGCGCTTCTTATATCATATATACATAAAAGTGCATTTCACAGCCATGAACGTGCATCAAACCTCGCGCTACTTCGATCGGTCGCAGCATTGTAAATCGAAGCACGAATGACGTCTCATCGACCTCCGCCATCATGACCCTGTGCCAAACACACACACACACACACCTTTCTATTACAGCAACTTGCATGATAAATTGGCTGCCGCTCTTCGTACGCGCGCTACAATACCGCAAACGTGTTGGCAACGGAATTACATTATCGTTGCCACTGCGAGAGCATGCTCACAGTCAACGCACACGCGCGCGGGTACATGCCGATGCGCAGCATGCACTTATGTGGCGCGCACAATCGCATGCATGCAGTTCTTACATACTGAATGAGGACACATGCGATCAAAGCAACGACTGATTATGCGCACGTCGTGACCAAAACGACGAACATCGAAAACAAGCATGCGCGCGCGCATCCATGCTCATGCGCGCAACGCGTCCCAAAAACGAAACACACAAAATAACAGCATGCAACCTATGTGGGCATTGTACACATAAAAAGCCACGTTTAAAAATCAGCGCTCCGCTGTTGAGCTGTGCGTGCAGCGAGTGGAACCGTCGAATAATGCTGAGTATCAAATATGATCTGGCATTTTAAGTCCTCCCCGGAGCGTTAGGATCATGTGTGCGACAGTGCTTAATATGTGCGTCTCGACATGCGATGCCATAACGCGTGGGTAGCGTCGCGGTAAATGCACGCGAATGCAGCGGCACTGCCATCGTTAGCGTCTGGCGATCGTGAGATCGAAAGTCGCCTGTGACGCCCGTTGCGATTTGAGCTTTGCTGCTGCTGCTGCTGCTGATTGACGTGGCATAGGCCAAGTTTAGTTTATTCTAGGCGCTGTCGATCACAAGTATGCGATCTCCACTAGGCGTCGATCCTTTTGGACAGCACGGTTAATTACCATGCGATGTTAACATGGATATCGCCATTACATCATATGACCGCAGGATCATGTGCGCGACAGTGCTTTGCTTTTTGCTTCCCAGCATGCCATGCCATAACGCGTGGGTGGCGTCGCGATAAATGTACGCGACTGTTGTGGCACTGTCATCGTTGGCGTTTGGCGATCGTGAGATCGAAAATTCGACCGCGTCGCCCGTTGGGATTCGAGCTTTGCTGCTGCTGCTGCTGCTGCTGCTGATTGACTAAGGTAAGGTAAGGTACTAGGCCCGGTCGATCTTAAATTAAGATCTCCACTAGGCGCATCTGACGGTCGATGGGATTATTTATCTTGCCGACGTGGCGCACTCGAGAGATCCGAGTATGAACATCGAGTCTGCCATTCCATTAATGATTTGACATCTCTCGATCTTCGCGTCTGCTATGCGATGTAAAAGCGAATCTATCTGATTTCCGAACATCGCGTCGGCCATGCGATGTTTAAATCATTTTCGCCATTACATCATCTGACCGCAGGATCATGTGCGCGACAGTGCTTTGCTTTTTGCTTCCCAGCATGCCATGCCATAACGCGTGGGTGGCGTCGCGACAAATGTACGCGACTGCAGTGGCACTGTCATCGTTGGCGTCTGGCGATCGTGAGATCGAAAATTCGACTGCGTCGCCCGTTGGGATTCGAGCTTTGCTGCTGCTGCTGCTGATTAAGGTAAGGTACTAGGCCCGGTCGATCTTAAATTAAGATCTCCACTAGGCGCATCTGACGGTGGATGGGATTATTTATTTTGCCGACGTGGCGCACTCGAGAGATCCGAACATGAACATCGAGTCTGCCATTCCATTAATGATTTGACATTTCTCGATCCTCGCGTCTGCTATGCAATGTAAAAGCGAATCTATCTGATTTCCGAACATCGCGTCGGCCATGAGATGTTTAAATCATTTTCGCCATTACACTATCTGACCGTAGGATCATGTGCGCGACAGTGCTTTGCTTTTTGCTTCCCAGCATGCCATGCCATTACGCGTGGGTGGCGTCGTGGTACATACACGCGACTGTTGTGGCAGTGTCATCGTTAGCGTCTGGCGATCGTGAGATGGAACATTCGACTGTATCGCCCGTTGGGATTCTAGCTTTGCTGCTGCTGCTGCTGCTGCTGCTGCTGCTGCTGATTGACTAAGGTAAGGTAAGTAAGGTAATTCACTTGATGTCAAGACGATAAAGGTCAGAGGTAGTAAGTAAGTAAGGTAATTTACTTGGTGCCAAGATTATAAAGGTCAGAGGTCTAGGCGCTGTCGATCACAAATATGCGATCTCCACTAGGCGTCGATCTTTTTGGACAGCGCGATTATTTACCATGCGATGTTAACATGGATATCGCCATTACATCATATGACCGCAGGATCATGTGCGCGACAGTGCTTTGCTTTTTTGCTTCCCAGCATGCCATGCCATAACGCGTGGGTGGCGTCGCGATAAATGTACGCGACTGCAGTGGCACTGTCATCGTTGGGTTTTGGCGATCGTGAGATCGAAAATTCGACTGCGTCGCCCGTTGGGATTCGAGCTTTGCTGCTGCTGCTGCTGCTGCTGCTGCTGCTGCTGATTGACTAAGTACTAGGCCCGGTCGATCTTAAATTAAGATCTCCACTAGGCGCATCTGACGGTCGATGGGATTATCAATCTTGCCGACGTGGCGCACTCGAGAGATCCGAACATGAACATCGAGTCTGCCATTCCATTAATGATTTGACATTTCTCGATCCTTGCGTCTGCTATGCAATGTAAAAGCGAATCTATCTGATTTCCGAACATCGCGTCGGCCATGCGATGTTTAAATCATTTTCGCCATTACATCATATGACCGCAGGATCATGTGCGCGACAGTGCTTTGCCTTTTGCTTCCCAGCATGCTATGCCATAACGTGTGGGTGGCGTCGCAAAAAATGTACGCGACTGCAGTGGCACTGTCATCGTTAGCGCCTGGCGATCGTGAGATGAAACATTCGACTGTATCGCCCGTTGGGATTCGAGCTTTGCTGCTGCTGCTGCTGCTGCTGCTGCTGCTGCTGCTGCTGCTGCTGATTGACTAAGGTAATTTGGTTTGGGTGAAGATTATAAAGGTCAGAGGTCTAGGCGCTGTCGATCACAAATATGCGATCTCCACTAGGCGTCGATCTTTTTGGACAGCACGATTAATTACCATGCGATGTTAACATGGATATCGCCATTACATCATATGACCGCAGGATCATGTGCGCGACAGTGCTTCGCTTTTTGCTTCCCAGCATGCCATGCCATGACGCGCGGGTGGCGTCGTGGTACATACACGCGACTGTTGTGGCATTGTCATCATTAGCGTCTGGCGATCGTGCGATGGAACATTCGACTGTATCGCCCGTTGGGATTCGAGCTTTGCTGCTGCTGCTGCTGCTGCTGCTGCTGCTGCTGCTGCTGCTGCTGCTGCTGATTGACTAAGGTACTAGGCCCAGTCGATCTTAAATTAAGATCTCCACTAGGCGCATCTGACGGTGGATGGGATTATTTATCTTGCCGACGTGGCGCACTCGAGAGATCCGAACATGAACATCGAGTCTGCCATTCCATTAATGATTTGATATTTCTCGATCCTCGCGTCTGCTATGCAATGTAAAAGCGAATCTATGTGATTTCCGAACATCGCGTCGGCCATGCGATATTTAAATCATTTTCGCCATTACATCATATGACCGCAGGATCATGTGCGCGACAGTGCTTTGCTTTTTGCTTCCCAGCATGCCATGCCATAACGCGTGGGTGGCGTCGCGGTACATACACGCGACTGTCGTGGCACTGTCATCGTTAGCGTTTGGCGATCGTGAGATGGAACATTCGACTGTATCGCCCGTTGGGATTCGAGCTTTG
>LGRX02035621.1:5968-44034 GCA_001247695.2 Cymbomonas tetramitiformis | reverse complement strand
TACTTGGTGCCAAGATTATAAAGGTCAGAGGTAGTAAGTAAGGTAATTTACTTGATGCCAAGACGATAAAGGTCAGAGGAAGGTAAGGTAAGGTAATTTGGTTTGGGTGAAGATTATAAAGGTCACTAGGCGCTGTCGATCACAAATATGCGATCTCCACTAGGCGTCGATCTTTTTGGACAGCACCATTAATTACCATGCGATGTTAACATGGATATCGCCATTACATCATATGACCGCAGGATCATGTGCGCGACAGTGCTTTGCTTTTTGCTTCCCAGTATGCCATGCCATAACGCGTGGGTGGCGTCGCGGTACATACACGCGACTGTTGTGGCACTGTCATCGTTGGCGTCCGGCGATCGTGAGATCGATAATTCGACTGCGTCGCCCGTTGGGATTCGAGCTTTGCTGCTGCTGCTGATTGACTAAGTAAGTAAGGTAATTCACTTCATGCCAAGACGATAAAGATCAGAGGTCTAGGCGCTGTCGATCACAAATATGCGATCTCCACTAGGCGTCGATCTTTTTGGACAGCGCGGTTAATTACCATGCGATGTTAACATGGATATCGCCATTACATCATATGACCGCAGGATCATGTGCGCGACAGTGCTTTGCTTTTTGCTTCCCAGCATGCCATGCCATAACGCGTGGGTGGCGTCGCGATAAATACACGCGACTGTTGTGGCACTGTCATCGTTGGCGTCTGGCGATCGTGAGATCGAAAATTCGACTGCGTCGCCCGTTGGGATTCGAGCTTTGCTGCTGCTGCTGCTGCTGCTGATTGACTAAGGTAAGTACTAGGCGCTGTCGATCACAAATATGCGATCTCCACTAGGCGTCGATCCTTTTGGACAGCGCGATTAATTACCATGCGATGTTAACATGGATATCGCCATTACATCATATGACCGCGGGATCATGTGCGCGACAGTGCTTTGCTTTTTGCTTCCCAGCATGCCATGCCATAACGCGCGGTTGGCGTCGTGGTACATACACGCGACTGGTGTGGCACTGTCATCGTTAGCGTCTGGCGATCGTGAGATGGAACATTCGACTGTATCGCCCGTTGGGATTCGAGCTTTGCTGCTGCTGCTGCTGCTGCTGATTAAGGTACTAGGCGCTGTCGATCACAAATATGCGATCTCCACTAGGCGTCGATCTATTTGGACAGCACGGTTAATTACCATGCGATGTTAACATGGATATCGCCATTACATCATATGACCGCAGGATCATGTGCGCGACAGTGCTTTGCTTTTTGCTTCCCAGCATGCCATGCCATAACGCGTGGGTGGCGTGGCGATAAATGTACGCGACTGCAGTGGCACTGTCATCGTTGGCGTCTGGCGATCGTGAGATTGATAATTCGACTGCGTCGCCCGTTGGGATTCGAGCTTTGCTGCTGCTGCTGCTGCTGCATGTAATACACTAGGCGCTGTCGATCACAAATATGCGATCTCCACTAGGCGTCGATCTATTAGGACAGCACGATGAATTACCATGCGATGTTAACATGGATATCGCCATTTACATCATCTGACCGCAGGATCATGTGCGCGACAGTGCTTTGCTTTTTGCTTCCCAGCATGCCATGCCATAACGCGTGGGTGGCGTGGCGATAAATGTACGCGACTGCAGTGGCACTGTCATCGTTGGCGTCTGGCGATCGTGAGATCGAAAGTTCGACTGCGTCGCCCGTTGGGATTCGAGCTTTGCTGCTGCTGCTGCTGCTGCATGTAATACACTAGGCCCGGTCGATCTTAAATTAAGATCTCCACTAGGCGCATCTGACGGTCGATGGGATTATTTATCTTGCCGACGTGGCGCACTCGAGAGATCCGATCATGAACATCGAGTCTGCCATTCCATTAATGATTTGACATTTCTCGATCCTCGCGTCTGCTCTGCAATGTTAAAGCGAATCTATCTGATTTCCGAACATCGCGTCGGCCATGCGATGTTTAAATCATTTTCGCCATTACACTATCTGACCGTAGGATCATGTGCGCGACAGTGCTTTGCTTTTTGCTTCCCAGCATGCCATGCCGTAACGCGTGGGTGGCGTCGTGGTACATACACGCGACTGTTGTGGCACTGTCATCGTTGGCGTTTGGCGATCGTGAGATCGAAAATTCGACTGTATCGCCCGTTGGGATTCGAGCTTTGCTGCTGCTGCTGCTGCTGATTAAGGTAAGGTAAGGTAAGGTAAGGTAAGGTAATTTGGTTTGGGTGAAGATTATAAAGGTCAAAGGTCTAGGCGCTGTCGATCACAAATATGCGATCTCCACTAGGCGTCGATCTTTTTGGACAGCACCATTAATTACCATGCGATGTTAACATGGATATCGTTATTAAATCATATGACCGTAGGATCATGTGCGCGACAGTGCTTTGCTTTTTGCTTCCCAGCATGCCATGCCATAACGCGTGGGTGGCGTCGCGGTACATACACGCGACTGTGGTGGCACTGTCATCGTCAGCGTCCGGCGATCGTGAGATGGAACATTCGACTGTATCGCCCGTTGGGATTCGAGCTTTGCTGCTGCTGCTGATTAAGGTAAGTAAGGTACTAGGCCCGGTCGATCTCAAAGATGAGATCTCCACTAGGCCATCCGACAATTCAATCGGTTCAATATATATTTTTCATTAGTTATTGGTTCGGCGGTTGTTATGGACGGCGGTATGATTTGCGATGTGAGACATTATATATGTTATATGGTTAGATATGATATATTATGTCGACGTCGTACATGAAATATACGCTAGTTACAAATATAGGATGACGGAGCAAGGTTTGGATGTCCAATATGGTTATCAAGGCGACATAGTTAGTTACTATAATGATACGTTACTTTCTAGTGCAAACTTTTCCCGAGCGTTCGCGTGTTGGTTGCGCTTGGTGGCGGTGTATGGATGATGATATATTCTTTTAGCTAAATGAACGGCTAATGAACGGCTCCCGCAGCCAAATAGGCCCGGTCGATCTTGAATTAAGATCTCCACTAGGCGCATCTGATGGTCTATGGGATTATTTATCTTGCCGACGTGGCGCACTCGAGAGATTAGAATAGAACATCTAGTTTGCCATTCCATTAATGATTTGATATTTCTCGATCCTCGCGTCTGCTATGCAATGTAAAAGCGAATTTATATGATTTCCGAACATCGCGTCGGCCATGCGATGTTTAAATCATTTTTCGCCATTACATCATCTGATCGCAGGATCATGTGCGCGACAGTGCTTTGTTTTTTGTTTCCCAGCATGCCATGCCATAACGCGTGGGTGGCTTCGCGATAAATGTACGTGACTGCAGTGGCACTGTCATCGTTAGCGTCTGGCGATCGTGAGATCGAAATTTGACTGCGTCGCCCGTTGGGATTCGAGCTTTGCTGCTGCTGTTGCTGCTGCTGCGTCTGCTGCTAGCCCACGCCTGTGTGTATAAATGTATGATTATAGTTTTCTTGTTTTTGGGACACGATGTTTATAGTTTTAATTTAAATTCAAGACGTTTAAATTTTTTTGAAATTCGCTCGCGCGTTAAATTTGCAACGGTTATCTCGGGCGATTGCGGATTGCGTATTAGAGAGGTTCCGCAAGCCGAATTCGGTCAAAAAACGGGTGACGTGGACAATTTCACGAGACACGTCGGACGTTGGCGTAATTTTGCTCCGAATTATGGAAAGATTCTTACGCGTGAAATGAAAATTAACACTGAGGGCTCCGGTTTTTTCTTAACACTGTAAATCGTCCGAATTCGGGAAATCGCTCCCGAATTCGGATGAAAATTGTTTATATAAATTGAAAATCACGCGTGCGCTTCATGCATGTGACGGATTTTGGCTCCCAAAAGATGCTCTTTTGTTTGTATGTGGTGTGCACATGCTACTGCAGTGCAGTCAAAAGACTGCGGAGAATTGACCGTCGCTGCCATTTACAACATTCGATATCGCGAAAGCATTCGAAATCTTTGCGACTGCGGACTGTTTCACACGAAAAATGGATTTCGCGTTTTTTGCGAGACTGAAAGATTCCCTGGCGTCATTTTGGAATTACGCCAGGACCCAAGAAGTGACTCGACACAAAATCCCACGTGGCACCGGGATTTGGTCCCGAATTATGAAAAGATGCCTTTTTGCGGAACCTCTCTATTGCAATACATAGCCGCCGCAACTTATCTTCAGAGTTCATTACTTTAACGTGCGCCCCTTCCCTGCGTAGCTGCTGTGTGTTTGCATTCCTGTGTGGACAATATGTTTGTTTTTTTCTTCCAATTTTTTCTTTTGTTGGCACACACTTCCAGTAAGTTTTGCGCGATGTTCTGGGTGCTTGGTCTGTTGTTGCTATCAGTACAATTTCTGACTCTAACAAAAGGTGCCTTGCATTGAGGTTTGTTTCGCGAACAAACGCAGCGTTAACGATGCGATGCTTGGCACGCAGGCTAGTTTGGGCACTCAAGCACTCGTCTGCCAAGAAAGACAATAAGGAGGCCGTAATTTTTCCAAGTATTTTCCCCAACTGACTCCATTTCCTTAAAGTCTTGCTCGCGATGGAGTGCCGAGATGCGAGGACGCCCAATTCCTGGTTATATATTTTTTTCCTGTTATGATTCGTGGTTATTACATGTGTTTGTGATGGTGACCTTTTCCGGTTTGAAGTGTTTGTGTTTCAGAGTATACAATAATTACCGGTAAGATAGCGGCATTCTGACGGAGAAGTTCCAAGTAGCTTAGATCGAGGTCGTGACAAAGGTCCTCTGCCCATCGCCCTCGCCATAGTTTTTTCTATCTACCACGTTATGCGCCAACCAACCAGCTGTTGCACTGCAGGGAGTCTTGAAGACGTTGAGGGATCTCTGTCATGCGGGGGTGCCCAACATCGTGCTGGCAATCAGCCATTGCGCACTCGCAGGATGTAACGTAGATTTACCAGCAGCGTGCTGGCACTGAGCCATTGCGCATTCGCAGGATGCGCAACACTGTGCTGACGCAGAGCGATCCCTGGCTTGCAGTTGTGCTCAGCAGCGTGCTGGCACGGAGCCATTGCGCATTCGCAGGATGCTCAACATTGTGCTGACCAGAGCGATCCCTGGCATGCAGGGGTGCCCAGCAGCGTGCTGGCACTGAGCCATTGCGCATCCTGCAAGTCAGCAGTTGCCTTTCGTGCTAACGGCACTAATGCTCTTTGTGACACACTTTTCTTAAGGTTTGCGCCCAACCCGGTCAGACCGGGCGCAGTCAGATTCCGGGATGGACTTTTCGTCTGGATGTTGCGCCACTCTTGAGCTTAACTAAGTGATTGTTGCTTTGTTAAAGGGCAAACTTAACAAAGTTCGCCCTTATGGGAAGGGCGCGCCATAGCTATCTGCTGAGTGGGAGGGGGAGGGTACGCCATAGCTATCTGCCGGTGGAGGAGGGCGTGCTATAGATATATGTGGAGTGGGAGGAGGGTGCGCCACTGCTATTTGCTGAGTGGAAAGGGGAGGGCGCGCCATAGCTTTCTGCCGAATTGGAGGAGGAGGGCGTGCTATAGCTATCTGCAAAGTGGGAGTATTTGCTGAGTGGGAGGGGAAGGGCGCGCCATAGCTATCTGCCGATGGGGGAGGGCGCGCCATAGTTATCTGCCGAGTGGCAAGGGGAAGGCGCGCCATAGCTATCTGCGGAGTGGGAGGTGGAGGGCGCGCCATAGCTATCTGCCTTGTGGGAGTGGGAGGGTGCGCTCTAGCTATTTGCAGAGTGGGAGGAGGAGGGCGCGCCATAGCTATCCGTCGAATGTGAGGAAGGCATTCCATAGCTATCTGCAGAGTTGGAGGAAGGGAGCGCCATATGTATACGCCCATGCGAAGGGGAGGGCGCGCCATAGCTATCCCGAGTGGGAGGGGGAGGGCGAGCCATAGTTATTTGCTGAGTTGGAGGGGGAGGCTGCGTTATAGCTAGTTTTCGAGTGGGAGTGGGAGGGCGCGTTATAGCTATCTTTTGATTGGCAAGGGGAGGGCGCGTCATAGCTATTGCCGAGTGGGAGGGGGAGGGCGTGCATAGCTATTTGACGAATTGTAGGGGAAGGGCGCGTTATAGCTATTTGCTGAGTGGGAGGAGGAGGGAACGCCATAGCTATCTGCTGAATTGGAAGGGAAGGGCGTGCCATAGATATATGTGGAGTGGGAGGGGGGGGTGTGCCATAGCTTTCTGCCGAGTTGGACGAGGAGGGCGTGCCACA
Organism: Cymbomonas tetramitiformis; assembly: GCA_001247695.2. NCBI lineage: Eukaryota > Viridiplantae > Chlorophyta > Pyramimonadophyceae > Pyramimonadales > Pyramimonadaceae > Cymbomonas > Cymbomonas tetramitiformis. The sequence continues at coordinate 37,814 of LGRX02035621.1, read as the reverse complement.
AAAATATATGGGGAGTGGGAGGGGGAGGGCGAGCCATAAATATTTGTGGAGTGGGAGAGGAAGGCTGCGTTATAGCTATCTGTCGAGTGGCAAGGGGAGGGCGCGTCATAGCTATCTGTCGAGTGGCAAGGGAGGGCGCGTCGCCAGCGGCTATTTGTCGAGTGGGAGAGGGAGGCTGCGTCATAGCTATCTGTCGATTTGGAGTGGGAGGGCGCGCCATAGCTATTTGACGAATTGTAGGGTAAGGGCGCGCCATAGTTATTTGCTGAGTGGGAGAGGGAGGGTACGCCATAGCTATCTGCCGAATTGGAGGGGTAGGGCGTGCCATAGATATATGTGGAGTGGGAGGGGGAGAGTGCGCCACAGCTATCAGCTGAGTGGGAAGGGGAGGGTGCGCCATAGTTTTCTGCTGAATTGGAGGGAGAGGGCGTGCCATAGCTATCTGCGGAGTGGGAGAAGGAGGGTGCGCTACGGCTATTTGCTGAGTGGGAGGGGAAGGGTGCTCCATAGCTATTTGTCGATGGGGGAGGGCGCGCCATAGCTATCTGCTGAATGGCAAGGGGAAAGTGCGCCATATCTATCTGCGGAGTGGGAGGTGGAGGGCGCGCCATAGCTATCTGCCTAGTGGGAGAGGGAGGGCGCGCCATAGCTATTTGTTGAGTTGGAAGGAAGGGAACGCCATAGCTATTCGCCAAGTGCGAAGGGGAGGGCGCGCCATAGCTATATGCCGAGTGGCAGGGGGATCGCGAGCCATAGTTATTTGCTGAGTTGGAGGGGTAGGCTGCGTTATAGCTATCTGTCAAATGGGAGTGGGAGGGCGCGTTATAGCTATTTGTTGAATGGGAGGGGGAGCGTGCGTCATAGCTATTGCCGTGTGGGAGGGGGAGGGGGCCATAGCAATCTGACGAATTGTAGGGGGAGGGCGCGCCATAGCTATCTGCTGAGTGGGAGGGTGAGGGAACGCAATAGCTATCTGCTGAATTGGAGGGGGAGGGCGTGCCATAGATATATGTGGAGTGGGAGGTGGAGGGTGCGCCACGGCTATTTGCTGAGTGGGAGGGGAAGAGCGCGCCATAGCTATTTGCCGAATGGGAGGGCAAGGGCGCGCCATAGCTATCTGCCGAATTGGAGAGGGAGGGCGTGCCATAGCTATCTGCGGAATGGGAGTGGAAGGGCGCGCCATAGCCATTTGTCGAGTGGGAGGAAGAGGGTTACCATTCATCACTGCGCTGGGAATAGTTCCCCCAGCTGTATGCGGTTGCCACCCATCACTGCGCTAGGAATAGCTTTACCAACTGTATGAGGCTGCCACTCATCACACCGCTGGGAATAGCCTTCCCAACTGTATGCAGCTGGCACCCATCACTGCGTTGGGAATAGCCCCCCCAGCGGTATGCGGCTGCCACCCATCACGGCGCTGGGAATAGCCTTCCCAGCTGTATGCGGCTGCCACCCATCACTGCGCTGGGAATAGCCCCCCCTCCAGCTGTATGCGGCTGCCATCCATCACTGCGCTAGGAATAGTCCCCCATAGCTGTATGCGGCTGCCACCCATCACTGCGCTGGGAATAGCCCCCCTAGCGTAATGCAGCTGCCACCATCACTGCGCTAGGAATAGCCCCCCGGCTGGCATGCAGCTGCCACCCCATCACTGCGCTGGGAATAGCCCCCAGCGTAATCGGCTGCATACACCCATCACCGCATAGCCAGAATAGCCCCCGGCTGTATCAGCTGAATGCAGCTGCCACCCATCACCGCGCGAGGAATAGCCCCCTCAGCTGTATGCGGCTGCCACCCTTCACTGCGCGGGAAAAGCCCCCTAGCTGTCACGGCTGCCACCCATCACTGCGCTGGAATAGCCCCAGCTGTATGCGGCTGCCACCCATCACTGCGCTGAGGTCTTTGGCTGTGCGGCTGCCCCATCACTGCGCAAGGAAAGCCCCCAGATGTATGCAGCTGCCACCCATCACTGCGCTGGGAATAGCCCCCAGCTGTATGCGGCTGCCACCCATCATTGCGCCAGGAATAGCCCCCAGCTGTGTGATTGCCCCCATCCCACTGCGCTGGGAATAGACCCCTTAGCTGTATGCGGCTGCCACCCATCACCGGCTGGGAATAGCCCCCAGCTGTATGCAGCTGCCACCATCACTGCGCTGAATAGCCCCACCAACTGTATGAGGCTGCCACCCATCACTGCACTGGGAATAGCCCCCAAGCTGCATGCAGCTGCCACCCATCACTGCGCTGGGAATAGCCCCCAGCGGTATGCGGCTGCCACCCATCACTGCGCTGGGAATAGTCCCCCAGCTGTATGCGGTTGCCACCCATCACTCGCTGGGCATAGCCGAAATGACCTCCTCACACGTCGCCTTCTTTCATCTTGTGCCCAAGTCTGCTCTCTGTGCGCAATGATCACTTCACACATCGCCTGCTTTCATTATGTGCCCAAGTCTGCTCTGTGTGCGTGATGAGCACCTCACATGTCGCCCTCTTTCATCTGGTGGCCAAGTCTGCTTCGTGTGCGCAATGATGACCTCACATGTTGCCCTTTTTCATTTTGTAGCTAAGTCTGCTCTGTGTACACGATGACCTCCTTACACGTTGCCTCCTTTCATTTGTTGCCCAAGTCTGCTCTGTGTGCGCAATGACCACCTCATATATTGCCCGCTTACATTATGTGCCCAAGTCTGCTCTGTGTGCGTGATGAGCAGTTCATATGTAGCCCTCTTTCATCTGGTGTCCAAGTCTGCTTTGTGTGCGCAATGACGACCTCACATGTTGCCCTTTTTCTATTTTGTAGGCAAATATGCTGTGTGTGCGCAATGACCACTTCACACGTTGCTTTCTTTCATTTCGTGGCCAAGTTTGCTCTGTGTGCGTAATGAGCACGTCACACGTCGTTTTCTTTCATTTTGTGGCCAAGCCTTCTATGTGTGCGATAACCACCTTACACGTCGCTTTCTTTCATCTGGTGGCCAAGGTCTGCTTTGTGTTTTTGAGGACCACCTCACACGTCGCCCTCTTTCATTTTGTGGCCAAGTGTGCACGGTGTGCGCGATGACCATTTCACACGTTGCCCTCTTTCATCTTGTGTTTAGGTATTGGCCAGAATTGCATGCACGCCACGTTTCGATAATTTTCTCTTCGAGCATTTGGTGTATACAATCTAACTGGAATATGTTGGTTGTAATTGCAGACGATAGAATATGGAGGAAAGCAATCTAGGCGCAGACAAATGGGAAATATTGAAGGTAATAGTGTGTAGTGTTTAGTATGTTTCAAATATGTAGTGTTTAGTAATGTAGGTAATAGTGTTTAGTTTTTGTTTTATGTTAGTTTGATAGTAATATGTATACAATAATTTATAATAACCGGTATTGATTAATCGTGATATATAGTATTTCTTAAAATTGAAATCGCGATAACTCATTCGGTCGATCGGACATAACCAAAAGATCTAATGGCTGCAACCTTTCCACCTCGATACTTGACCGTGTTACCTCTTGGGGTGATATGCGAAGGTTGACGGTGTGAAAGACCAGTCGGATCTTTTTGTTGAATTTATATGTTAAAGTTGAAATATATGCATAAGTTGAGTTAGATCTCCTTGGTGCATTTGTCATGAGGTGTATCATAATTTGATTGTATAACTGTGAAATCATATGTCTATATTGATTGTTTATTTAGTGTTCGTTGTTTTGTGCGGAATCTGTTCTTGTGTGGATGCTTTTCACACTATTTGTGTGTAAGTGCTTTTTTGTGCCGCCTAGTTCTATTGCAAAATATTCAACTTATAAGCAAAAAAAATGGCAATTGGATCTCCTTTGTAAATTAGTGCTAATCTGTATTATAATGGCGCGTGTGTGTATAAGGAAGTGAGTATGTGATCACTTGTATACAAATGGCCATGTGCAACATTAGTTCATGCATGAACGTAGCATCATAATTATATTGCAATTGTAGCTTTGTAAATAATATGGCATGCATGCAAAGGAACAAATACGACAAGTTATTATTTCAGTAGGCGTTTAGTTTGCATATTAGCCATCATAGTCAACATGTTCTAATTGATGAATGGTGCAATCTGCCAGCGGTGTTGTCATGAACAATGATGTCAAGTCATCAGTATTGTCTTGTTCGTCAGCAGCATATGGTGTTTGCTGAAACAATTGATCTATCGCAGTCGCGCTATTTAAACAGAGCAAGGAAGTAGAATGTGAAGCTGCATTGTTGTCCTCAAGCAGTTCATGGTACGTCACTGTGATTTGTAGCTGGGAAGGCAACCGATGTTTGTTGAATAATGCAATGGATTGTCGATCACGCACGCGTGACAATGCGACATATAGGTGCCCATGTGAAAATGCTGGACGTGTGGTATCAAGTAACACGCGTTTCAGTGTTTGGCCTTGCGCGCGGTTCACGGTCATTGCATACGCCAAAGAAAGTGGAAATTGTCTTCGATGGATCTCCAAATTGGAGATGCCTGGCGAGAAGATGAAGGTGATTCGTGGGATAACGTGCACGGTGTGTGTGGGGTCCTCGACAATCACCACGCGAACTGAGCGTTCGTGTAAATCTACGATGCGCAATCTGGTGCTAGTGACTAACCCTGCTTTTTTGTTTATGGTACGCATGAGATAACATATGTCGTTCACAGCTAAGCAAAGCTCATGCAATGGAACTCCGTTCTCTTCTCGCGTGTTCAAGAACTCCGAGCTGTTGAAGTCTTCAGCAAAAGCAAAATCGTCATTAACTGAATTGTGGCTCAAATAAGTTCGCGTATCGGCGAGCTGCGCACGACGTTTTTGAATTTCGGCGTTCCAAAACTTCACAGCTTCACAAGAGGTTGCTAGAATAGCGTTGCTATCGAAGTCATCCATGTCATCACCGAACACAAATTGGAGCGAATCTTCTATGCTGTCACCTGTTATATAACAGATGTGTGCATCAAAAAATAGAACTCAAGATTGTTATGGGTTTTAGCCATATGCTTTGTCAGTGGCAATTGCAGCAAAGCGCTATGCACGGTGCGCTATAAAACATGACAGCGATGCATTGTAGAACCTTGAAGTGTGGTGCGTGGCTCATATTACAATAAGCTTAGATGTCTACAAATGGGCGTATGTGGTAATTGGGTTGCATGCCTGTGAAACGTTGATCCTCAGGTATGATGGACATATCTACCAGCGATGCTCCGGAAGGAAGCTCCACTGTATCATAACCATCTGTGGGCGCAGCTTTGATGTGCGTGTCATTGCCAACGCCCGTCACGTGCTGCGCCCATTCAAGGTCTCTTGGTACGCGTCTCACAGTGGTCAGTTTATGTTTTTCAACATGCGCCCATAGTAATGAACGTCGCGGCGATGCATTCACAATGTCTGACCGTTGACCACCGCGCACCACAGGGGCGATTTGCCGGTAGTCCCCTGCCAAGAGCAACACGCCTTTGAAGTTGACGCGAATAAGTAGCTGCACGAACGCTTCCCAATTTGCACGCATAAGTGATGGTGCTTCGTCGATGACTGCGAAATCAGTTTGGCTTAGGAATTCAAAGCGTTGGTCGCCGTCTTTCAAGCTGCTTTGAATTACTTCGTCGTTCGTTTTGGTAACGTTCAATTTGGCAAGCGCGTGCACCGTTTCGCCTTGATGATAAAGTTGTGCAGCAAGCGCGGTTGTGGCAGAGGCCACACACACGCGGCGGTGGTTGAGGCGTAAATCATAAAGCAAATGTGTGATGGTGGTGGTTTTACCAGTGCCTGCTGGTCCATCAAGAAAAAGCATAGGGAATGGCGGTTGGAGATTGTTTTGCGGAGCCATTGCTGCATCATTTGCGGAGGTGGCGCTTCCTTCATCTGGACGTTGCAACACAAGGTTTTTGACTCGGTCTGCCACACGTTGTTGTTCCGGGAAAAGGTTGTTATCACGGAGGTAGGTTTGCATCATGGAGTGATGCTCTTCCCAATAAGCACGGTGTTGTGTCAACTCGGACATGTCGCAAGCTGTCGGCTCGGTGATGCCATAATCAGAAAGGTTTTTGCCATTTGATTCGAAATGCTTCTTCAGCTCCTTCAAAAATTTCTGTTGCTTTTCTTGCGTGGTGCCAGTGAATTCGGTGGACATCGCATTGCGAATAAACTGATGCTCAGGTGCTTTCAACATTTTCTCGGTAGGGTAGCCGTTCATGGTTAGCACTACAAACAATGAGAATAAACCAAAGGGCGTGGTGTGCGTCATTACGGCTTCAGTCATAGCGATCTCGGCCTCCTGATCGTGCGGAACCAAATGCAGCATGCGAGCCACAGATTGAAAAGTTTTCTCCGAAGTCAATTCACGTACCGGACGGAGAGGGTCGACCATATCTGCAGGCGTCACGATCGGTATTTTTTTGTTCATTACGAACATACGGAAATACCATAGCTCGCTCCCAACCTTGTACACGCGCTGCAGACGTGCGATGTGGCGATCTGTAGGCAAACACGGATAATAATACGCATACCCGCCGCCATGCATGTGCATATCTCGAAACCAAATGGGGCGTAAGTTGTTGGTATCGCGCATGTGGAACTTGGCTTGTGGGTATTTGCGCATGTACGTAACAGGGCACACACGACAGTGTTGACCAAATTCCTCTTTGCACTTTTTCTTGACATCTGTTGGCGGAGAAGAGGTGGCCACAAACAAACGTCGAAATTCAGTGGCGGTGAGCTCCATGACATTGAAGTGGGCAGCTGCGTAGGCATCCACTTCTGGTGGTCGGAAAACATATTTCTCAAACTCTGAGCTGCCAGAGGCTTGCTCAATGGAGTGTGGGTCGATGACATGCACATCTAAGATATCCACACATGGTGTGTTGTTGAATTTGTCGTAGCTGGCAGTAAGCCAAGAGGCTTCCGAGGCAGAGGTGTACATTCCTTGCTTCCAATCAGCGATTTCGTCGACGATTTCGACACCATCCGTTGTCTTACGCACTTCATAACGGGCTCGATCACCTCCTTTGAAAAGATATTTGTACAAATACGCAATGACCGAAACCTTCGCCGCGATCTCCACGTTAATGTGTGTGCGATACTTGAACAACATCCACGGATTGTACGGCACGATGAATTCGTCTCCCGCTGTCCAGTTGCGTCGTATCTGACCACCAATGCGTCGCTCCAACTCGATGAAGCCGTTTTCGACGCGGCGAGTGATGCCGCAAGGACGCGGGAAGCAGCTCTTGCAAAAGCCTTGGGCTGTCTTTTTGCACCAATTTGCAGGTCTGTTGTCGTCATTTGGATGCGGGCCGTGTTCCATAGGACCAGAAGTGCGGCGTCCGGTGGTGGGCGACTTTGACGCGTAGCCGTCCATGCATGCGCGATCACCACAGACCAGTTGCTTCATCTCATGGCACACCTCCCGCGCGGACGGTGCACGGCGGTTGATGTACAACTGCGCGTTGGGGCAAGTTCGCTGCAGTTCACGATAGCCCATGGCGCGTAAATGCGAAGATATGCTGTAGCCTCCAGAAGGCAGCACGGTCAACAAACCATATTCGGCTAACACATCAGGCGTAGGTTTCCGTGCACACGTGAAGTGGTCGGCCCATGGCTGCGGGGCATCGGTGGGCGCAGTGGTGGATTCAGTACCGAAGGGCATGATCGCCGGGCGAAATACGATGTGAGCATGCGGCAAGCCTCGCTTCTGGAACTCGATTACACTTACCTGCATGGACATGGCAAACGATCGTAGAATCATAATAAAGTCATGCACGCATGGTACGACAAAAATATGCAAGTCTGTGATGTTGCTCAAAGGTGCATGTCACGTGTGTATGCATCACCCAAGTGCCAAATGGAACGTAAGGTTTCTATTGACGCAGTCAGCATTGACGATGCAAGAGGACAAATGTTGGAATGATTGTTTTGGCACATGCATAAATTTATATACCTATATGCAAGCATTTGGTGGGTATGGTTTATCAACATGAAGGCACACGCAATATAATCAGCAGGCACGAAATTATTTCATACATTAAGTTGTATGCAAATGAAGACATGTCACCTGATATCCAGGGGCGGTGTCCGGCATATCAGATCGTCTCAAACTGTATGTCCACACTGTTTTCCTAGGATCAGAGCGGTCCACGGACACTAAGCTTGGAGACCACAATGAACCAATTTTCAGCTCGGCTAAGAAAGCGTCCAGTTTCATTTTAAACACGCGATTCGTGACATCCGGGCAATCATAGGCTGTGCAATTCATGGGCAGCATTTCCACCAGCTCTTGCCAGTTTGGATTGCAGGTGAAAGTCAAGAAAGTTAATGGCCGACCCGCAAAGCGCACTGTCTCTAACGCGTCTAGCACTTTGTTACTCATGAACTTTGGCGAGCTTGTAAAGGTTTTTGGGATCCGAACAGTAGTATTGGTTGCAGTTGTGTCATCAATGTTGTCACTGGTGCCACGTTCTTCGTATGATGCTGAGCGCCGATTGAAGGTTGCCTGGTTTTGACGAATGTGATCTAGTCGATTCTCGCGGTCACGACTGAAAGAGTCTAGCACGTATTGTTGTGCCAACCATGGCATCGTATGCAAACGACTGCAAGGTATTCGGTCGCCATACATATTGCAATAACTAAGGTAACTGCCATCTGGTAATTTTTCAGGCAGCCACAATCTGGCCATGGAATAATTATGAAGGGTGATTTTGTTTGTGTTGTTGTGCAGATCGGGATTGTAACCAGTCTCAGCATGGAAAAACAGCAAAGGAAATGCTAATGGCTCGTACAAAGGGTCTAGAGACTTCACGAATTGTGCACGATTGCTCGGGACATTGCTATTTTTGAAATAAATATATTGACGCGGCTCTGGGATACAAGTTGGAGGAAATGACGTGATTGTAAAAAATTCTCTATTGCATGCTCGCGGGGCGTCCGGATCAGAGGCATGTTGAAAGCAGATTGCAGCATCGTCGGCAGATGCGTGTGTCAATGCCACCAAGGTGCGCACGAGACGGTTATGAGTTTGCAAGGATTGGCGTGTGATGTCAAACACTCGAACTGGCATAGCAGGACCAGTTATTTGCGATCGATGGCTAGCAGCATGGTTATGTACTTGTGGCCCTCCAAAGTAATAGGATATCGAACTATCTGTGTGGTTATTCTGCAGAACGCGAGCATATGTGAGGCCATGCATCTTGAAGCACGCGTTTTGCCATGGAAGGTGCAACTCGTGGTTTTTGCGTATATCGCCATCAGCTGGCAGGGTCAGAGCTGAGAGCGCGCACAGCGAATTCGCTTTGAAACTGTTTTTCAACAACATGCCAGAAGTGTAGAATGGCAAGACTTCTGCAGGAAGCGGTTGCAACGCGTAGATATCATGCATACGTTCTGCAAGTTTGCCGCCAGCTTTGTCACCACAAAGACAAGTCGACGAATGGTTTTTATTGTTACACGTCCACGTAAAAAGCCATAAATGACATTTCGCACAATACTTCAGCTTCAACGGCAAACGTTGTTTTGTGACTACTTCAGTGGTCATGAAGACGTCGGACAGATCGACATCGTCGCTCATCGGTGCGCAAACTGGGCTTTCCGTGTTTAAGAACAACTCTGTCATGGAATCACTGGATGCCATTGCGATTGGCGCAGATGCTTCGTGCGTAGCTGAGGTAAATGCAGATTCAATAACGGGTGCGCAAACAGGTTTTGCGGTGTTGATGAAGATGTCGGACAGATCAACGTCTTCGCAAATGGGTGCGCAAACTGGTTGTTCGGTGTTTAGAAACAACTCAGTCATTGAATCGCATGATGTCTTTGCAGTTGGTGCTGAGGTGAAAGGCGTAACAGCAAAAAGCGGACCGTACGGGTCGTAGCTGCAATCAAAATCGTATAAAGTGTCTATAAAAGTATCCTTCGCAGTGGAGGTAGCACATGAGAATAAAGTAGGTGTTCCCTGCGTACATACGTGTTTCAACGCATATTGCGTCAGCATGCGAACATATTCAATTTGGTCATGTATAAAACCCGAAGCTCGTGTGTTTCATGGCAAGCACAATTGTGTGCAGGCTATTTGCATCATACTTGCACTGCTTGGCATACACTTTTCAATTACATAAAGTAATCCACGTATGGCAACAACAAATGTTGCGTACCAATAGCAGCATGCGTGTGCATGCATGCGACAGTACAGGAATTTAAGCTTTACTGTTGTTGCTGCTGATTGACTATATGGGGTAATTTACTTCATGCCAAGACTATAAAGCTTTTTTATGTAGCAGCAAAAGGACGCGCGTACAGTGCTTCCAATTAATGACTTATAAAATAATTAACTATTTAAGAAAATAGCTTTCATCAATAGTATAGATAAGGAAACACCAATAGCAGCATGCGTGTGCATGCATGCGACAGTACAGGAATTTAAGCTTTACTGTTGTTGTGCTGATTGACTATATGGGGTAATTTACTTCATGCCAAGACTATAAAGCTTTTTTATGTAGCAGCAAAAGGACGCGCGTACAGTGCTTCCAATTAATGACTTATAAAATAATTAACTATTTAAGAAAATAGCTTTCATCAATAGTATAGATAAGGAAACACCAATAGCAGCATGCGTGTGCATGCATGCGACAGTACAGGAATTTAAGCTTTACTGTTGTTGTTGCTGATTGACTATATGGGGTAATTTACTTCATGCCAAGACTATAAAGCTTTTTTATGTAGCAGCAAAAGGACGCGCGTACAGTGCTTCCAATTAATGACTTATAAAATAATTAACTATTTAAGAAAATAGCTTTCATCAATAGTATAGATAAGGAAACAATAAATGTTTCACCGCACGGTGGTTGATTCCCAATAAATAATATTTTTATTAACTAATGCGGACTGAACAGAGGATTGCACTGTCAATAAACAAGTCATTATTGATAAAACTCCAGGTCAATGCTACTTGCCTGACCAGTAAGTAGTGTAATTATAAATAAATTGGATACGAACCAAGTGCCCATGCCTTCGACGTTTCAGCACTGTAGTCGTGTCTGCGTGTCTGTAATCGCTCCTGTTTCCGCTGTGCGTCTTTTAGATTTTCACCTTCGTTCATGTTTTTGGAAACAGGACGCGTGTACAATGTTTCCAATTATTGACTTATAAAATAATTAACTATTTAAAAAAATAGCTTTCATCAATAGTATAGATAAGGAAATAATAAATGTTTCATCACACAGCGGTTGATTCCCAATAAATAATATTTTATTAACTAATGCGGACTGAACAAAGAATTGCACTGTCGCTGTGCGTTTCTTAGGTTTTTACTTTCGTTCACGTTTTTGGAAATTGTTGTATTACGTAATTACGTTCAACTGCGAACGCAAAGTATGAAAGCATACTGTTCTTGATACCACTATGGCTCACTGTAAGGTTCTCATTAGGCGCGGATATTGGTCCTAGGAAAAACAACTCCCCCGACTACAACAATGCTGTTGAGGATGAGCATATTTTCCCATGACATTCAGACGTCAACATAAATGTTTTATTATTATTATTATTATTATCATTATTCAGCATTTTCCAGACATTCTTCATTTGACATTCAGCATTTTTCAGACATAACCCCAAATATCTTCGTCATGAGAAATACTGATAGTATTACTATGTTTGATAGCTCAAAATGTCGGGCTCAGTGTTTTCTATAAGGATATCAAGATTACGGCTCAAATAGATATTCATGGCGTGAGATATGATCAGAAGGGTAAATGACCCGTCAGGCATTGGTTTTCGGCCATGCGACAACTGCAATCGACACAACCAATATCTGAAATAACACTTGATGCTGAATGACGTATGTCAACTCACAAGCTGCAATTCCAACAAAAAATAAAGTTACTGTAATATTTGCTGTTAATAATATTTTACATTACGAAGATATCATTAATTCAGCAGTTAGCCCTCCACTACCCAAGGGATAGCAGTGGTGAGAGCAAAACATTATGATAAATACACTACTGGTACTGTATCATGAAAGAACTCGTGAGATCTCTTGTGCGTGAAGTAATTATCTCGACTTGAAGTGAAAATCCGCAGATTCACGTAATAAGATGGCATGTACGAAAGGTAGCTTTAGATGAATACTGCTCCCATCATTTGCTATTACCATAGTTACGTAGCTCTGCACTGGATTTCGGCTTGTATATGTGCCAAAACTCAATCTTATTCAGCTTATAAGTGAATGCGGTCATAATGATAAAGCAGATTAGCACTTAGACCATAATGTAACAAACAACACTCGGCGACCTATAACAAACCACAAACATAATAATTAAATATATTATTGCGACCATAGTCTATGTGACAAACAATAAAAACAAACAGTCGGAAATTAAATAAGATTTCTACGAAAACAATTCGCAACAAAAAAAACAAATAGTTCAGTAAATAAATAACAATTCCGTTGCGACTGTTTGTGACTGATAATAATTTATTTCTAGGGTGTGGAGTAGGATAAAATCAATAACGAGAGCACAAATATGGCAACAACAAATGTAGCGTACCAATAGTAGCATGCGTGTGCATGCATGCGGCTGTACAGGAATTTAAGCTTTGTTGTTGTTGCTGTTGATTGACTATGTGAAGTAATTTACTTCATGCCAAGAGTATAAAGGTTTTTTATGTAGCAGCAAAAGGACATGCGTACCTCGTTATGCATTATCTGTCGACGATGTACTTCGCGCAACTGACCATTCTCCAGACGCACCAAGAACATTGGTGATAAGCCTTTGCGTGTCAGCACTTTCCCACGTAAAGCGTCATCCAACACCACAGTGGATTGTAGCAGGGATGCCACATCATCTGGGAACCCAGGGATGGACTGCATATGCGCAGGAACAAAGGCAGAAGGCATCGGCCATTCATGTTCATGCCCAAGGTCGTCGGTATAAAACACCAAAGGCTGATTGTTGCCATCATATTTATACGGAGTGTGTTTGCTCATCTTCTGAATAAATTGTTGGCCAACTGTCGAATATGCCCAAGCAGTCTGCATGAAAACAAGCTCAGTGAGTTAAATCACAAACGTTGGGTTGGGATGCAGAAATTTTCTTCAACCAATATCTAATGAGCGCTGCGAATACCTATTGAGCAGAAATCCATATGAATAGCTTATCATTATGCATGTTTATGTATATACCTATATATCAATTTATGTACATTTCTTTTCACCTGTAAACAGCCGGCAGATGAAACGTCATTGGGTACTCGATCTGCCTCTGTGCGTTGATCATCCGCTTCGCACAATGAAACACAGGTATCGCATGCAGGCTGTTCGCGACATCTATGGTTGTCGCAGCAAATCTGTGCTGGTTCACGATTATTGAATGACAAAGCTAACTCTGCCAGTGGGCAATTGCCTATACCACATGGTTGTTGGTGTTGCAGGTTGTCAAAATGAATAGGATTACTCTCTTCCATCGTAGTTATTGGAGGCATGTTCATCCATTTTCGTGCGAGCTGCTGTCGTTCTAAAAACGACAGTGTCTTATTGCGGTTGACTGTCACACCAAGAACAAAAACATTGCTTAGTTGTTTGATTTCCATTTCTGTATTTACTATTTTCAAAATGAATCCAGGTATGCACCTTGAGGTGCCGCATTGGTTGCACAAGCATGGCTGTTTGTGATATGATGCGTCATACTGTACACATTGAATAATAAGGATACCCACTACTTGCACAATCATTATAATCATGTTCTCAACAAATAAAGTTTTACGTGCAACGTGAATGCTGTTTAGAATTGTTTCACCTGCATCCACTGAAGCATTCTGATGACCAACTGGTCCTGAATTGGTGCTTCCAAGTGCGTTTTGTTGACCAACAGGACCTGCATTACAACGTTAATCGTATCATTTTGAGCAACCCGCTTTGTTTGCACGAGTCTCGGATATGCACCGCAATCGTGTGTTGTCAGCGGAAAAACTTCATCGTGAGCATGTTTACTCACCTGTATTTCCAAGTGCATTTTGTTGACCAACAGGACCTGCATTACACCGTAAATTGTATCATTTTGAGCCACCTGCTTTGTTTGCACGAATCTTGGACATGCACAGCAATCGTGTGTTGTCAGCGGAAAGACTTCATCGTGGCGACATCCAACAGGAATGCTGGATATGGTGTGCGATGTCGTACCATGATTGCCAAGAGCGTTTTGCTGTCCAACAGGTCCTACACAACAAGCAGATGCATTGCTTAGCTTCCATGCCAACTGAATTGATGCATTATTTCAACATCAGATAGCTCATGCATGCTATTTGCCACATTAATGCATGCAATATATGTAACCAACAGGAATGCTGGATATGGTGTGTGAAGTCGTACCATGATTGCCAAGAGCGTTCTGCTGTCCAACAGGTCCTGCACAACAAACAGATGCATTTCTTAGCTTCCATGCCATCTGAATTGATGCATTATTTCAACATCAGATAGCTCATGCATGCTATTCGCCACATTAATGAACTGTGTCATAATTGGCGCTGCCGAGAGCGTTCTGCAACGTGATGTCGCAAGATTGGGCAATAGGTGCACTGCTGACTCACCTGTGTTTCCAAAGGCGTTCGCATTTCCCTCGCGCGTGCCAGCGTTTGGTCGTAAACCTCCACTGTTTTCGCGAGCGCCTCCACTATTTTCGCGAGCGCCTCCACTGTTTTCGCGAGCGCCTCCAGCGTTCGTGCGAGCGCCTCCAGCGTTCGTGCGAGCGCCTCCAGCGTTCGTGCGAGCGCCTCCAGCGTTCGTTCCAGCGTTTTTGCGTACGCCACCGGAATTTTTGCGTGCTCCTCCTGAGTTTGCGCGTGGTCCTCCGCGCACAGCATGTACCAGCATCCTGTGATTGCTACGCACGCCAAACTGCATCTCGCACACAAATATGGAGTTGTGTACGCAGATAAACGACATTTGCGAGCCGATTTCCAACAGCATTAACAGCAGGCAAATGCCCAATTTCATAAGCATGCGCATCCCGACTCTGTTGATAATCATATTGGTGATTGGTATTCGGTCAAGCTGCTAATATAGATAGATCGCCTCACAACGCTCAAGTTCTTCTATGAGCGCTGCGTGAAATTCGCGAATTTCCTCCAGAGACCTGCAAAATGTGATGATTATTTTAACTATGTTATAAAAGCGAATAGCCATATCGAAATATATGTTCTGCCAACGGTCTAGATACGTGGTGTTTTGCATGTTAGAGCTTTTACTTGATGCGCCGAAATCATAACCCAAATACGTTTTTTGAATGAGCAAATAATTGTCACATCAGATCATCATGCACCTGCAAAGCATAACTGACGTCATTCTCTTTGAAGCGCGCTCCAACGGTAACTGCTTCGTGTATGGCATGGCATGCCGGTAATACAATACATGAATCATGCCATGCCATAACGCGTGGGTGGCGTCGTGGTACATACACGCGACTGTTGTGGCGCGACAGTGCTTTGCTTTTTGCTTCCCAGCATGCCATGCCATAACGCGTGGGTGGCGTCGCGATAAATGTACGCGACTGCAGTGGCACTGTCATCGTTGGCGCCTGGCGATCGTGAGATCGAAAATTCGACTGCGTCGCCCGTTGGGATTCGAGCTTTGCTGCTGCTGCTGCTGCTGCTGCTGCTGCTGCTGCTGCTGCTGATTGACTATGTACTAGGCCCGGTCGATCTTAAATTAAGATCTCCACTAGGCGCATCTGACGGTCGATGGGATTATTTATCTTGCCGACGTGGCGCACTCGAGAGATCCGAACATGAACATCGAGTCTGCTATTCCATTAATGATTTGACATTTCTCGATCCTCGCGTCTACTATGCAATGCAAAAGCGAACCTATCTGATTTCCGAACATCGCGTCGGCCATGCGATGTTTAAATCATTTTCGCCATTACAACATCTGACCGTAGGATCATGTGCGCGACAGTGCTTTGCTTTTTGCTTCCAAGCATGCCATGCCATAACGCGTGGGTGGCGTCGCGATATATGTACGCGACTGCAGTGGCACTGTCATCGTTGGCGTCTGGTGATCGTGAGATCGAAAATTCGACTGCGTCGCCCGTTGGGATTCGAGCTTTGCTGCTGCTGCTGCTGCTGCTGCTGATTGACTAAGTAAGGTAATTTGGTTTGGGTGAAGATTATAAAGGTCAGAGGTAGTAAGTAAGGTAATTTACTTGGTGCCAAGATTATAAAGGTCAGAGGTAGGTAAGGTAAGGTAATTTGGTTTGGCTGAAGATTATAAAGGTCAAAGGTAGTAAGGTAAGGTAATTTGGTTTGGGTGAAGATTATAAAGGTCAAAGGTCTAGGCGCTGTCGATCACAAATATGCGATCTCCACTAGGCGTCGATCTTTTTGGACAGCGATATTAATCACCATGCGATGTTAACATGGATATCGCCATTACATCATATGACCGCAGGATCATGTGCGCGACAGTGCTTTGCTTTTTGCTTCCCAGCATGCCATGCCATAACGCGTGGGTGGCGTCGCGATAAATGTACGCGAATGCAGTGGCAGTGTCATCGCTAGCGTCTGTCGATCGTCAGATCGATAATTCGACTGCGTCGTTCGTTGGGATTCGAGCTTTGCTGCTGCTGCTGCTGATTAAGGTAAGGTACTAGGCGCTGTCGATCACAAATATGCGATCTCCACTAGGCGTCGATCTTTTTGGACAGCGCGATTAATTACCAAGCGATGTTAACATGGATATCGCCATTACATCATCTGACCGCAGGATCATGTGCGCGACGGTGCTTTGCTTTTTGCTTCCCGGCATGCCATGCCATAACGCGTGGGTGGCGTCGCGATAAATGTACGCGACTGCAGTGGCGCTGTCATCGTTGGCGTCTGGCGATCGTGAGATCGATAATTCGACTGCGTCGCCCGAGCTTTGCTGTTGCTGCTGCTGCTGCATGTAATACACTAGGCGCTGTCGATCACAAATATGCGATCTCCACTAGGCGTCGATCTTTTTGGACAGCACCATTAATTACCATGCGATGTTAACATGAATATCGCCATTACATCATATGACCGCAGGATCATGTGCGCGACAGTGCTTTGCTTTTTGCTTCCTAGCATGCCATGCCATAACGCGTGGGTGGCGTCGTGGTACATACACGCGACTGTGGTGGCACTGTCATCGTCAGCGTCCGGCGATCGTGAGATGGAACATTCGACTGTATCGCCCGTTGGGATTCGAGCTTTGCTGCTGCTGCTGCTGATTAAGGTAAGTAAGGTAAGTAAGGTAAGGTAATTTGGTTTGGCTGAAGATTATAAAGGTCAAAGGTAGTAAGGTAAGTAAGGTAATTTGGTTTGGGTGAAGATTATAAAGGTCTAAGGTCTAGGCGCTGTCGATCACAAATATGCGATCTCCACTAGGCGTCGATCTTTTTGGACGACGCGATTAATTACCATGCGATGTTAACATGGATATCGCCATTACATCATATGACCGCAGGATCATGTGCGCGACAGTGCTTTGCTTTTTGCTTCCCATCATGCCATGCCATAACGCGTGGGTGGCGTCGCGATGAATGTACGCGACTGCAGTGGCACTGTCATCGTTGGCGACTGGCGATCGTGAGATCGAAAGTTCGACTGCGTCGCCCGTTGGGATTCGAGCTTTGCTGCTGCTGCTGCTGCTGCTGCATGTAATACACTAGGCCCAGTCGATCTTAAATTAAGATCTCCACTAGGCGCATCTGACGGTCGATGGGATTATTTATCTTGCCGACGTGGCGCACTCGAGAGATCCGAACATGAACATCGAGTCTGCCATTCCATTAATGATTTGATATTTCTCGAACCTCGCGTCTGCTATGCAATGTAAAAGCGAATCTATTTGATTTCCGAACATCGCGTCGGCCATGCGATGTTTAAATCATTTTCGCCATTACATTATCTGACCGTAGGATCATGTGCGCGACAGTGCTTTGCTTTTTGCTTCCCAGCATGCCATGCCATAACGCGTGGGTGGCGTCGCGATAAATGTACGCGACTGCAGTGGCAGTGTCATCGCTAGCGTCTGTCGATCGCCAGATCGATAATTCGACTGCGTCGTTCGTTGGGATTCGAGCTTTGCTGCTGCTGCTGCTGATTAAGGTAAGGTACTAGGCCCGGTCGATCTTAAATTAAGATCTCCACTAGGCGCATCTGACGGTCGATGGGATTATTTATCTTGCCGACGTGGCGCACTCGAGAGATCCGAACATGAACATCGAGTCCGCCAGTCCATTAATGATTTGACATTTCTCGATCCTCGCGTCTGCTATGCAATGTAAAAGCGAATCTATCTGATTCCCGAACATCGCGTCGGCCATGCGATGTTTAAATCATTTTCGCCATTACACTATCTGACCGTAGGATCATGTGCGCGACAGTGCTTTGGTTTTTGCTTCCCAGCATGCCGTGCCATAACGCGTGGGTGGCGTCGCGATACTTGTACGCGACTGCAGTGGCATTGTCATCGTTGGCGTCTGGCGATCGTGAGATGGAACATTCGACTGTATCGCCCGTTGGGATTCGAGCTTTGCTGCTGCTGCTGCTGCTGATTGACTAAGTACTAGGCGCTGTCGATCACAAATATGCGATCTCCACTAGGCGTCGATCTTTTTGGACAGCACTATTAATTACCATGCGATGTTAACATGAATATCGCCATTACATCATATGACCGCAGGATCATGTGCGCGACAGTGCTTTGCTTTTTGCTTCTCAGCATGCCATGCCATAACGCGTGGGTGGCGTCGTGGTACATACACGCGACTGTTGTGGCACTGTCATCGTTGGCGTCTGGCGATCGTGAGATGGAACATTCGACTGTATCGCCCGTTGGGATTCGAGCTTTGCTGCTGCTGCTGCTGCTGCTGCTGCTGCTGATTGACTAAGTAAGTAAGTAAGGTAATTTACTTGGTGCCAAGACGATAAAGGTCAGAGGTAGGTAAGGTAATTTGGTTTGGGTGAAGATTATAAAGGTCAGAGGTAGGTAAGGTAAGGTAAGGTAATTTGGTTTGGGTGAAGATTATAAAGGTCAGAGGTCTAGGCGCTGTCGATCACAAATATGCGATCTCCACTAGGCGTCGATCCTTTTGGACAGCACGATTAATTACCATGCGATGTTAACATGGATATCGCCATTACATCATATGACCGCAGGATCATGTGTGCGACAGTGCTTCGCTTTTTGCTTCCCAGCATGCCATGCCATAACGCGTGGGTGGCGTCGTGGTACATACACGCGACTGTTGTGGCACTGTCATCGCTAGCGTCTGTCGATCGTCAGATCGATATATCGACTGCGTCGTTCGTTGGGATTCGAGCTTTGCTGCTGCTGCTGCTGCTGCTGCTGATTAAGGTACTAGGCCCGGTCGATCTTAAATTAAGATCTCCACTAGGCGCATCTGACGGTCGATGGGATTATTTATCCTGCTGACGTGGCGCACACGAGAGATCCGAACATGAACATCGAGTCTGCCAGTCCATTAATGATTTGACATTTCTCGATCCTCGCGTCTGCTATGCAATGTAAAAGTGAATCTTCAATCTATCTGATTTCCGAACATCGCGTCGGCCATGCGATGTTTAAATAATTTTCGCCATTACACTATCTGGCCGTAGGATCATGTGCGCGACAGTGCTTTGCTTTTTGCTTCCCAGCATGCCATGCCATAACGCGTGGGTGGCGTCGCGATATATGTACGCGACTGCAGTGGCACTGTCATCGTTGGCGTCTGGTGATCGTGAGATCGGAAATTCGACTGCGTCGCCCGTTGGGATTCGAGCTTTGCTGCTGCTGCTGCTGCTGCTGCTGCTGCTGCTGCTGCTGCTGCTGCTGCTGATTGACTAAGGTACTAGGCCCGGTCGATCTTAAATTAAGATCTCCACTAGGCGCATCTGACGGTCGATGGGATTATTTATCTTGCCGACGTGGCGCACTCGAGATCCGAACATGAACATCGAGTCTGCCATTCCATTAATGATTTGACATTTCTCGATCTTCGCGTCTGCTATGCGATGTAAAAGCGAATCTATCTGATTTCCGAACATCGCGTCGGCCATGCGATGTTTAAATCATTTTCGCCATTACATCATATGACCGCAGGATCATGTGCGCGACAGTGCTTCGCTTTTTGCTTCCCAGCATGCCATGCCATAACGCGTGGGTGGCGTCGCGGTACATACACGCGACTGCAGTGGCACTGTCATCGTTAGCGTCTGGCGATCGTGCGATCGAAAATTCGACTGTATCGCCCGTTGGGATTCGAGCTTTGCTGCTGCTGCTGCTGATTGACTATGTACTAGGCCCGGTCGATCTTAAATTAAGATCTCCACTAGGCGCATCTGACGGTGGATGGGATTATTTATCTTGCCGACGTGGCGCACTCGAGAGATCCGAACATGAACATCGAGTCTGCCATTCCATTAATGATTTGACATTTCTCAATCCTCGCGTCTGCTATGCAATGTAAAAGCGAATCTATCTGATTTCCGAACATCGCGTCGGCCATGCGATGTTTAAATAATTTTCGCCATTACACTATCTGGCCGTAGGATCATGTGCGCGACAGTGCTTTGCTTTTTGCTTCCCAGCATGCCATGCCATAACGCGTGGGTGGCGTCGCGATAAATGTACGCGACTGCAGTGGCACTGTCATCGTTAGCGCCTGGCGATCGTGAGATCGGAAATTCGACTGCGTCGCCCGTTGGGATTCGAGCTTTGCTGCTGCTGCTGCTGCTGCTGCTGCTGCTGCTGCTGCTGCTGATTGACTAAGGTAAGGTAAAGTAATTTGGTTTGGGTGAAGATTATAAAGGTCAGAGGTAGTAAGTAAGTAAGGTAATTTACTTGGTGCCAAGATTATAAAGGTCAGAGGTAGTAAGTAAGGTAATTTGGTTTGGGTGAAGATTATAAAGGTCAGAGGTCTAGGCGCTGTCGATCACAAATATGCGATCTCCACTAGGCGTCGATCCATTTGGACAGCACAATTAATTACCATGCGATGTTAACACGGATATCGCCATCACATCATATGACCGCAGGATCATGTGCGCGACAGTGCTTTGCTTTTTGCTTCCCAGCATGCCATGCCATAACGCGTGGGTGGCGTCGCGATAAATGTACGCGACTGTTGTGGTACTGTCATCGTTAGCGTCTGGCGATCGTGAGATCGTTAATTCGACTGCGTAGCCCGTTGGGATTCGAGCTTTGCTGCTGCTGCTGCTGCTGCATGTAATACACTAGGCGCTGTCGATCACAAATATGCGATCTCCACTAGGCGTCGATCCTTTTGGACAGCACCATTAATTACCATGCGATGTTAACATGGATATCGCCATTACATCATCTGACCGCAGGATCATGTGCGCGACAGTGCTTTGCTTTTTGCTTCCCAGCATGCCATGCCATAACGCGTGGGTGGCGTCGCGATAAATGTACGCGAATGCAGTGGCAGTGTCATCGCTAGCGTCTGTCGATCGTCAGATCGATAATTCGACTGCGTCGTTCGTTGGGATTCGAGCTTTGCTGCTGCCGCTGCTGATTAAGGTAAGGTAAGTAAGGTACTAGGCGCTGTCGATCACAAATATGCGATCTCCACTAGGCGTCGATCTATTTGGACAGCGCGATTAATTACCATGGTTGCGATGTTAACATGGATATCGCCATTACATCATATGACCGCAGGATCATGTGCGCGACAGTGCTTTGCTTTTTGCTTCCCATCATGCCATGCCATAACGCGTGGGTGGCGTCGCGATGAATGTACGCGACTGCAGTGGCACTGTCATCGTTGGCGGCTGGCGATCGTGAGATCGAAAGTTCGACTGCGTCGCCCGTTGGGATTCGAGCTTTGCTGCTGCTGCTGCTGCTGCATGTAATACACTAGGCGCTGTCGATCACAAATATGCGATCTCCACTAGGCGTCGATCTTTTTGGACACCGCGATTAATTACCATGCGATGTTAACATGGATATCGCCATTACATCATCTGACCGCAGGATCATGTGCGCGACAGTGCTTTGCTTTTTGCTTCCCAGCATGCCATGCCATAACGCGTGGGTGGCGTCGCGATAAATGTACGCGACTGCAGTGGCACTGTCATCGTTGCCGTCTGGCGATCGTGAGATCGAAAAATCGACTGCGTCGCCCGTTGGGATTCGAGCTTTGCTGCTGCTGCTGCTGATTAAGGTAAGGTACTAGGCGCTGTCGATCACAAATATGCGATCTCCACTAGGCGTCGATCTTTTTGGACAGCACGATTACTTACCATGCGATGTTAACATGGATATCGCCATTACATCATATGACCGCAGGATCATGTGCGCGATAGTGCTTTGCTTTTTGCTTCCCAGCATGCCATGCCATAACGCGTGGGTGGCGTGGCGATAAATGTACGCGACTGCTGTGGCACTGTCATCGTTGGCGTCTGGCGATCGTGAGATGGAAAATTCGACTGCGTCGCCCGTTGGGATTCGAGCTTTGCTGCTGCTGCTGCTGCATGTAATACACTAGGCGCTGTCGATCACAAATATGCGATCTCCACTAGGCGTCGATCTTTTTGGACAGCGCGATTAATTACCATGCGATGTTAACATGGATATCGTTATTACATCATCTGACCGCAGGATCATGTGCGCGACAGTGCTTTGCTTTTTGCTTCCCAGCATGCCATGCCATAATGCATGGGTGGCGTCGCGATAAATGTACGCGACTGCAGTGGCACTGTCATCGTTGGCGTCTGGCGATCGTGAGATCGATAATTCGACTGCGTCGCCCGTTGGGATTCGAGCTTTGCTGCTGCTGCTGCTGCTGCATGTAATACACTAGGCGCTGTCGATCACAAATATGCGATCTCCACTAGGCGTCGATCTTTTTGGACAGCACGATTGATTACCATGCGATGTTAACATGGATATCGCCATTACATCATATGACCGCAGGATCATGTGCGCGACAGTGCTTTGCTTTTTGCTTCCCAGCATGCCATGCCATAACGCGTGGGTGGCGTCGTGGTACATACACGCGACTGTTGTGGCACTGTCATCGTTAGCGTCTGGCGATCGTGGGATGGAACATTCGACTGTATCGCCCGTTGGGATTCGAGCTTTGCTGCTGCTGCTGCTGCTGCTGCTGATTAAGGTAAGGTACTAGGCGCTGTCGATCACAAATATGCGATCTCCACTAGGCGTCGATCTTTTTGGACAGCACGGTTAATTACCATGCGATGTTAACATGGATATCGCCATTACATCATATGACCGCAGGATCATGTGCGCGACAGTGCTTCGCTTTTTGCTTCCCAGCATGCAATGCCATAACGCGTGGGTGGCGTCGCGGTACATACACGCGACTGCAGTGGCACTGTCATCGTTAGCGTCTGGCGATCGTGAGATCGAAAATTCGACTGCGTCGCCCGTTGGGATTCGAGCTTTGCTGCTGCTGCTGCTGCTGATTGACTAAGGTAAGGTAAGGTAATTTGGTTTGGGTGAAGATTATAAAGGTCAGAGGTAGGTAAGGTAAGGTAATTTGGTTTGGGTGAAGATTATAAAGGTCAAAGGTAGTAAGGTAATTTGGTTTGGGTGAAGATTATAAAGGTCTAAGGTCTAGGCGCTGTCGATCACAAATATGCGATCTCCACTAGGCGTCGATCTTTTTGGACAGCACAATTAATTACCATGCGATGTTAACATGGATATCGCCATTACATCATCTGACCGCAGGATCATGTGCGCGACAGTGCTTCGCTTTTTGCTTCCCAGCATGCCATGCCATAACGCGTGGGTGGCGTCGCGATAAATGTACGCGACTGCAGTGGCACCGTCATCGTTGGCGTCTGGCGATCGTGAGATCGACAATTCGACTGCGTCGCCCGTTGGGATTCGAGCTTTGCTGCTGCTGCTGCTGCTGCATGTAATACACTAGGCCCGGTCGATCACAAATATGCGATCTCCACTAGGCGCATCTGACGGTCGATGGGTTTATTTATCTTGCCGACGTGGCGCACTCGAGAGATCCGAACATGAACATCGAGTCTGCCATTCCATTAATGATTTGATATTTCTCGATCCTTGCGTCTGCTATGCAATGTTAAAGCGAATCTATCTGATTTCCGAACATCGCGTCGGCCATGCGATGTTTAAATCATTTTCGCCATTACACTATCTGACCGTACGATCATGTGCGCGACAGTGCTTTGCTTTTTGCTTCCCAGCATGCCATGCCATAACGCGTGGGTGGCGTCGTGGTACATACACGCGACTGTTGTGGCACTGTCATCGTTAGCGTTTGGCGATCGTGAGATCGAAAATTCGACTGTATCGCCCGTTGGGATTCGAGCTTTGCTGCTGCTGCTGCTGATTAAGGTAAGGTAAGTAAGGTAAGTAAGGTAATTTGGTTTGGGTGAAGATTATAAAGGTCTAAAAGGTCTAAGGTAGTAAGGTAATTTGGTTTGGGTGAAGATTATAAAGGTCTAAGGTCTAGGCGCTGTCGATCACAAATATGCGATCTCCACTAGGCGTCGATCTTTTTGGACAGCGCGATTAATTACCATGCGATGTTAACATGGATATCGCCATTACATCATCTGACCGTAGGATCATGTGCGCGGCAGTGCTTTGCTTTTTGCTTCCCAGCATGCCATGCCATAACGCGTGGGTGGCGTCGTGGTACATACACGCGACTGTTGTGGCACTGTCATCGTTAGCGTCTGGCGATCGTGAGATGGAACATTCGACTGTATCGCCCGTTGGGATTCGAGCTTTGCTGCTGCTGCTGCTGGTAAGGTAAGTAACCAAAGTAAGTATTAAGGTACTAGGCCCGGTCGATCTTAAATTAAGATCTCCACTAGGCGCATCTGACGGTCGATGGGATTATTTATCTTGCCGACGTGGCACACTCGAGAGATCCGAACATGAACATCGAGTCTGCCATTCCATTAATGATTTGACATTTCTCGGACCTCGCGTCTGCTATGCGATGTAAAAGCGAATCTATCTGATTCCGGAACATCGCGTCGGCCATACGATGTTTAAATCATTTTCGCCATTACACTATCTGACCGTACGATCAGGTGCGCGACAGTGCTTTGCTTTTTGCTTCCCAGCATGCCATGCCATAACGCGTGGGTGGCGTCGCGGTACATACACGCGACTGTGTGGCACTGTCATCGTTAGCGTCCGGCGATCGTGAGATGGAACATTCGACTGTATCGCCCGTTGGGATTCGAGCTTTGCTGCTGCTGCTGCTGCTGCTGCTGCTGCTGCTGATTGACTAAGTACTAGGCGCTGTCGATCACAAATATGCGATCTCCACTAGGCGTCGATCTTTTTGGACAGCGCGATTAAGTACCATGCGATGTTAGCATGGATATCGCCATTACATCATCTGACCGCAGGATTATGTGCGCGACAGTGCTTTGCCTTTTGCTTCCCAGCATGCCATGCCATAACGCGTGGGTGGCGTCGCGATAAATGTACGCGACTGCAGTGGCACTGTCATCGTTGGCGTCTGGCGATCGTGAGATCGAAAATTCGACTGCGTCGCCCGTTGGGATTCGAGCTTTGCTGCTGCTGCTGCTGCTGCTGCTGCTGCTGATTGACTAAGGTACTAGGCCCGGTCGATCTTAAATTAAGATCTCCACTAGGCGCATCTGACGGTCGATGGGATTATTTATCTTGCCGACGTGGCGCACTCGAGAGATCCGAACATGAACATCGAGTCTGCCATTCCATTAATGATTTGACATTTCTCGATCTTCGCGTCTGCTATGCGATGTAAAAGCGAATCTATGTGATTTCCGAACATCGCGTCGGCCATGCGATGTTTAAATCATTTTCGCCATTACACTATCTGGCCGTAGGATCATGCGCGCGACAGTGCTTTGCCTTTTGCTTCCCAGCATGCCATGCCATAACGCGTGGGTGGCGTCGCGATATATGTACGCGACTGCAATGGCACTGTCATCGTTGGCGTCTGGTGATCGTGCGATGGAAAATTCGACTGCGTCGCCCGTTGGGATTCGAGCTTTGCTGCTGCTGCTGCTGCTGCTGCTGCTGCTGCTGCTGCTGATTGACTAAGGTAAGGTAAGGTAAGGTAATTTGGTTTGGGTGAAGATTATAAAGGTCAAAGGTTATAAAGGTCAAAGGTAGTAAGGTAATTTACTTCATGCCAAGACGATAAAGGTCAGAGGTAGTAAGTAAGGTAATTTACTTGGTGCCAAGACGATAAAGGTCAGAGGTAGGTAAGGTAAGTAAGGCAATTTGGTTTGGGTGAAGATTATAAAGGTCAGAGGTCTAGGCCCGGTCGATCTCAAAGATGAGATCTCCACTAGGCCATCCGACAATTCAATCGGTTCAATATATTGTTCATTAGTTATTGGTTGGGCGGGTGTTATGCACGGCGGTATGATTTGCAATGTGAGACATTATATGTGTTATATGGTTAGATATGATATATTATGTCGACGGCGTACATGTAGTATACGCTAGTTACAAATAGAGGATGGCGGAGCAAGGTTTGGATGTCCAATACGATTACCAAGGCGACATAGCTAGTTACTATAATGATACGTTACTTTCTAGTGCAAACTTTTCCCGAGCGTTCGCGTGTTGGTTGCGCTTGGTGGCGGTGTATGGATGATGATATATCCCTTTCGTTCAGGTATTCATTAGTTATCAGTTGGGCGGTTGTTATGTATGTACGGCAATATGATTTGGGATGTGAGATATTAAATGTGTTATATAGCTAGATATGATATATGGTGGTGGCGTACATGTAATGTAAGCTAGCTGCAAATATTGAATGGCGGAGCAAGGTTTGGCTATCCAATATGATTATCAGGGACACAAATAGTTACTATGATTACTTATTTTCTAGTACGAACGGTTTCTTAGCTTTCGCACGTTGCTTACGCTTGGCAATTGTAGTGTAGATACACGTGTAGTCGAATAAGCAAACACTCTTGCATACATATCTTACATACTATTTAGCATTTGCACATGCATGGCATCGAAAACAATCTGTTGAATGTGCAGAATGTAAATGCTCACGCACCGATCAATACATCAACATCGCGGCGCGCTGCGCGCAATTAGCGCTAACTGCATAATCAATACTAAGATTGCCTAATTGATGAGACATGTCTGCAACAAATCGTGAAGAATATATGGAGCGTTATACATGTTGATGTGGATAATGTTGATGTCAACAACCTCTTGGAGTGTTAGCTGAAGTCTGAGCAAGCAATATATGACCCTCGTAGCAGAGTTACTTTTCTGCTACACATGTATGGCGATGTCCGTCAGCTTGTGGCAATTGCTTAGGTGGGGGCGAACATCATGTGAAAAATAATGGAGGCTCACTATACATGAGTTGGTGGTGCACATGCCCATTTTGCATACATGTGATACACATGCTCACTCTCTTTCACACACACACACACAATCATGGCTGAATGCTTTGATCTCCGGTGTGGGTACATAGTGCAATTGATTTTCTGCGGCTACGGTGTGCCAAAGGAGTCGGTCCAAGGAAAAGCCACACTCATGCACGCGCATAATTACATACTTGCAGACGCATCCAAACACAACTCATACACACACACACACACGCACACTCGCGACTGCAAGCGCACGCACGCACACACATTCTTGCCACTTTAACAATCGATATGCATGTTGCATGTAGCATGCACACGTTGCCCGCTGACAAAAGCAGACCCACCATCAATCCAGTGGATGTGAGAAACATGCTTGTGGGAATAGATCAGGGCATGACTATATACCGCACCCACACATCCTAGCCAAAAAAGAAAGTGTGCAGCCACGTTGGAAGCTCCGCCAGTGTTACACTGCAAGTATATTATGAAAATATCACACGTCGGTGCTCGAGCGCACACCGTGAAATTCGAGAGGGAAATCGGCTGCATTGAAGTCCCCACACACACACACATATATATATATACAACGTTGTATATATGTATATGTATATATACGTCTAGCTTTGATTGGCATGCGCATTAGCTCGTTCACTTTATTATGTGTGTGTATGTGTGTGTCGCGCGCGCGTGCGTGCGTGCTTAGTGCGTGTGCGTGTGTGCATCAACGGGCGTATGCACTCACAACGCACTCGCTGATATTCATCAATAATTTTGAGCACAAGCCGAGACAGTGACTAAGGTGGTGCTTGAGGCGAGCACTGCATAATCTGATGTCCATTGATACCCCTTGCACATGCATAGAATTATTGTGCCCATCTTGAGCTGGCATTTGTGTTTTAGGACGAATAGCAAAGGGGGGCACGTTTGTAGCACTGCGGCAGTTGGCATCTAGCACGCATGGCATACTACTATGATCATCATATTAGTACTTTAAATTTTGACAATGTGAAAATCTCATTATGACTGCATGCTGCACAAACTGTGCGCAAATAGGCTGATGTGTATATCGAATGCAATCTTTAACAATTACCCTTGCGAATAAAAAATATCACATTATGCCGAGACGCAAATGATTGGCTGTGTATGCGGATTATTATATGATTGTGCATGCGTAATTGTGTATCGAGCCGGAAAACGTGCGAATAAAGCAATATTTACTGATGCAGGACGCCGGGGATCGAACCCAGACCAAGAACTTGTGCGAGTCTCGTGGACATCGTCCTCCTTCATCATCCGATAAACGCATCAACGTGCATGTGCAGGGCGTGATATATATTGCGAGGAAGACAGATACGCTGTCCGGCTAAGCTCGCTAGGAAACAAACTGATAATCCTATAACTTGTGTCTGGCCGAAGCTTTATGCTCTCGGAAACCCAGACAGTGAAACGATGACTGTACTACTGTACTGTACTACTGTACAGTACAGTGCTAGGATGTCACGGACACGAGACGGAAGCAGGGTCAGGCTAGGGGCTAGTCAGAGCCCATAATAACTAAGCCTAAACCCGAAGTCCAGCACACCACCCGTGGGTGTGACTACCTAGCAAGGCAGGTACAGGGTATACAGCCACGTGATAATAAACAAACACCTACGTGCAACTCGGTGGAAACCGATCACTTCTAGCTGGGTGCCGGGTCTTGACCCGGTCATCCCACTACTGGGCTAAAGCTAATCAAGCTGCCAGGATGATTGACTAGAAACTCAGCCACTTTGAAGCTGGTCAGCAGAGCTGAGTTCAGCGGTTGGGATGTAAACACGGAGTAATCCCGAAGTGAATTGCAGACTGTCCATTTGAAATTGAGCACCACCAGGCCCAAGTGGGCAAGGCGGTTCCACAGCAGAAAGTAAATCAACTGAAGAACCCATACAAGCAGATTCCCATGGCGGTTTGAACATTGAAGAAAGAGATAAAAGAACTCGATCGTCGGGCGGCCAATCACGGATGCCCAGAGAGCCAAGTGGCGGACCCGAAGCAAAGAGATCTCCAGTAGACCGATGGACGGTGACTCCGGGCTCAACCAGGCCCCTGTCACCACCGCCCACGGCAACCAGAGACGCCGTAGCACTGGCCAGTAGAGAACAGCAGAGCATCGAGGACATCAATGCACACCGGAGAAAACTCGGCGGCGCCCGCGGACGGTACATCGGAGCTGCTAGTGGCGATGCCCCCCTGCCAGAGTCATGCTCAATAGTGCCGAAGGAGTCAAAAGCCACTCGCTGCCCGCCGTCAGAGTCATTGTCAGAGCCTTGGTCGTTGTCAGAGACCTCAGAGCCAATGTCAGAAGCCTCAATCGTCATGCCAGCAAACAGCGGAGCCGGTGCAGAGTCGCCAAGCTGGAGCGATGGGACAGAACCAGGCAAGCCGAGAGAGCCAGGGACTGCCACTGGTGGGTCATGAGCCGTAGGCACACCACCAGCCACGAGTGCAGAGGGATCCCGAACCGCAGGCGGTGGCGGAATCGAACCCCGTGCACCCGAGTGGAATGTGGCTAGAGGAAAGTGAGCCACGCCGTCATCGTCAGCCGCCGCATCCTGAGCGGAAGCCGCCGCATCCCGGAAGTGCCGCAGAGACGTGGGCTCAGCCGTCACAAAAGAATGCGCCGACAGCTCGCACACCTCTGGGCGACCCTCCATCGTGCAGAGCGACTCGAAGGCGTGCTCATCCCCCGCGTCATAGAAACGCTGGAAACGAACAGCCAAGCAGTCAGTCTCGTAGTCTTCAACCGCACCACAATAGTGGGCAGAGTGAAGACCGCCGTTGGGGCATTCAGCATGCCAGTGCTTCAAACCACTTTGTGCACACACCGCATTCTTGCAGTGGGGCACGAAGGCACCACTCTTCTTGTCAAATGAGACAGGAGGAGCGGTGCCAAGTGGCTTAACACCAGCACGATGATGCTTAGCAGCAGAGCGGGTAAGGTGCTTGCCCGCAGGCGGAGGCCCTTCCCGCTTCTGCCGCTTCAGGTCACGAATGTCCTGTTGCATGCGCTCCAGCTGCTTCTGCAGACTGGACAACGCCGCAGCCAGGTCAGACGCGCCATCGCCGAATGACAGAGCAGAGACAGGGGCGTCAGAGACTTTCAGGCCGTGGCGGAACTGCTCCCGCACACGAGCCTGAATAGTCAGGAGAGACACGCCCTGCCGCTGGTCAGCCCGAGCCAGAGAGTTAGCCAAATCACGGTATAGCCACGAATCGCCGAGCGCCTTCAGAAACTGCCGCTTCACCGCGTCCTCTGGCAAGTTGTGGGAACGCTGAACGTCCCTCAACAGGCCATTGAACTCGCGGATGCCACGGTCAGGAGCTTTGCTGCTGGGGATGCGGACCGCCAGCAGCAACTCAAAAGAGTCAAAGGGTTCCGAACGTTCCTGGAGCATGCGCACCACCTCAAGGGCAGCGCGCTTGCCATCTCCAGGAACGTCGGACCCAGAGGCCTCAAGCCAGTCACGGGCAGGTGAGCCAGGGCGAGCCAGAAATGTCAGAGCCGAGAGCAACAATTCATTCGCCTCATGCCTAGCCTCAATTGCCATGTCAGTCAAGTCAAACAGGGGAGCAAACGCCGATGACTGGAGCACAAACTGTGTGCGGAGCTCATGCATCAATTGTGAAAAAATGTCCACAGCGTCTGCCTCTGTTCCCGCAAAGCGCTCCGATTTGTCCCCAAGAATTTTAGTGGCAACGGTTTTGGCAACCTTCCTGTCGAAATTGTCACGAGCCAATTGCTTACATTTGTCCAAAATTTCTCTCGCAGCTGCGGTGGTCGGAGCTGGCAGCTGCGGCGTGTGCGGAGTCGCAGCGTGCTGCGCACCGACGTCATCAAAAATCGTTTCTAATCTACGGACGCGAGACCGCGCCACTCCATTCGTTGTGGTAACCATGATGGAGAGACAGGGGAGAAGGTTGAGCTAAACAGGGAGACGGTGGAAGAACGCTTACAGCGGCCAGATAGTTTGTAGAAGTCTCAGCTGACAGATCAAAATTCACAGGTCGTAAGCGAAACCATGAGAGCGGCCAAAATCAGTCACGTGTGGAACGACCTCGCCGGAGCCAGCGGCGCACGAAACAGATTAACTCTCGCTGCGACGATGCTTCCGTAAAATAAAAATAATCCGTCACGAACTGATCTCCTGCGCAGCGAAGGCGAGCACAATGCGTGCCGCCATCACTGCCAAGTCAAAAGGCCATACCGTAAGAGTAATCCACCACCGCCCAAGTGGGCGCTCAACCCCTCCTACGTCCTACTTAGCCGAACATGGCAACAGCAAGGCGCTGCGCCATCATCAGAATCACCGGAAAGCCGGTGCGGCCTATAACCTGCGAGGAAGACAGATACGCTGTCCGGCTAAGCTCGCTAGGAAACAAACTGATAATCATATAACTTGTGTCTGGCCGAAGCTTTAGGCTCTCGGAAACCC
>LGRX02035620.1:24569-53410 GCA_001247695.2 Cymbomonas tetramitiformis | reverse complement strand
GCCGAGAAGAAGAAGGCGGATGAGACACTGGCGAGCCTTCGAGAAGAGATGCAGAAGAAGGTGGAGGATGAACGTCTGCGTGGGGAAAAACAGCTGGCTTCGGCCCTGTCCGCCGAGCGAGACGAAAGCCGTAAGACAGTGGAGCTCCTTACGACGAAGCACGCTGAAGCCCTGCAGATGCAGATGGCCGAGGGGAAGCAACGGGAGGAGACTCGTGCCAAGGAGCACCAGACAACATTGGGTTCATTCTGGTCAGGGCAGCAGGTGTTGCTGGAGGAGAACACGAAGGCGCAACAGGCTTTGCTGGAGGAGAACACGAAGGCGCTTACTTCTCGGGACTCGCTTTTGAAGGAGGCACAGGAGTCTTTCCAAAGGACCTCTGCCGAGACTGCGAAAATGGCCCACGAGGCCCAGGCGAAGATGCTCGAAAATAATGCACTGGCCCAACAGAGGATGCTAGAGAAGAACGCGGACACCTTGAAGGAGATTAACAATCACCACGCCTCGGAGGCTGCAGCGATGAGGGAGATCCTGAAGACAGCCGTGCAGGTAGGAGCTAGTTGTTACGTTCAAGTTGTTTGTGTTTATTGTGGAGGAGGGAACTCTGGCTTGAGGTCCAGATTGAAAGACACGGAACTTGTAACTGGTGTGGGGGGGGGCGGTTGGTACGTCACCGGTAACAGGCAGTAACAGCAGCAGGCCCGTTCGCCCAAATGTTCCAACTGAGCGGAGGAGGCTTTTACCCGGGAGCGCCAGCGCTCGGCGCAGTAGGAGGGTCACCTGCTTTAACGACGCCAACGGGCTCCAAAGTCCCGGGAGCCTCTTCTCCATCACGACCGGCGATGTTCGCTTCTCCACCACGACCAGGTCCGCAGTGGCCAGGTCAGTTCGACCTCACCCCGGCGGCGAAAGCTGACGCTGAGAAGATAGGAGAAAGCCTCTGGACAGACTTGAAGTGCGAGGACACGGACAAGAAACGGTCGGCGATCGCACAGTACAACGGGTACAAGGAGCTCGCCCAGCACCTGGAAGTGTCTGAACAAGTTCTGCGCGCCAAGGTGATTGTGCAAACGTTTGACCTGTACATGTCTGTTAGCAAATAGGTAGGTATGCTTAATAAGCCAGCCAGCAAACGAACTGAGAGATCGCACCTGCACTGCCATCGTATATACCGGCCTGTACAATGAATAATACCGCGCCCGCAAGAAAACCCCTAACCCTGGGTGCTTTGACTGTTC
The DNA here is from genome assembly GCA_001247695.2 of Cymbomonas tetramitiformis. Classification (NCBI taxonomy): domain Eukaryota; kingdom Viridiplantae; phylum Chlorophyta; class Pyramimonadophyceae; order Pyramimonadales; family Pyramimonadaceae; genus Cymbomonas; species Cymbomonas tetramitiformis. Next base: position 52,172 of record LGRX02035620.1, on the reverse strand, counting down.
AAATAAAGACTGTATATTTTCATAGCACCAACGTCTTATCTGGTAGCATTCTTCGTGCCTTTTGTCGGTTTTTGTTGTTTTTTTGTGCTACGCATACAGTTACAGTCTCGTGCAGACCTACACCCCCTAGATTTAAGGTTGGTGCCACCGCTTTTAACATTAAAGCCTCCCATTCTCGGGGTGTATGTAAGATATGAACAAAAGTTTCTTCAGACTCAGTTTGTTTGGAATGACTTTGACGTATCCAATATGAAAACATCGTCATTATCACCACTTTCAACAAATGGCGCTTGAGCACCACCCGAATCACGGTGACAAATCGCCTGGAAACCCCAAATTTCGGGCTATACTCTAAAATTTCAAATTTTTGAATAACGTGTCATTATCTACTCTCCAAATGCTATCTAGTCATATAAAAAAAAACCTCGTTATCATAACTTCCGCCGATTGACACCTGAGCACCGCCCGAAACGGGGCGAAAAATCGCCTGGAAACCCCAAATTTCGGGATATACCCTAAAATTTCAAATTTTGAAATAACGTATCATTATCTACTCTCCAAATGCTATCTAGTCATATAAAAAAAACCTCGTTATCATAACTTCCGCCGATTGACACCTGAGCACCGCCCGAAACGGGGCGAAAAATCGCCTGGAAACCCCAAATTTCGGGCTATACCCTAAAATTTCAAATTTTGAAATAACGTATCATTATCTACTCTCCAAATGCTATCTAGGCATATAAAAAAAACCTCGTTATCATAACTTCCGCCGATTGACACCTGAGCACCGCCCGAAACGGGGCGAAAAATCGCCTGGAAACCCCAAATTTCGGGCTATACCCTAAAATTTCAAATTTTGAAATAACGTGTCATTATCTACTCTCCAAATGCTATCTAGTCATATAAAAAAAACCTCGTTATCATAACTTTTTAAAAAATGAGAATATAATGAGACACCCGCGTGTCTCATTTTTGCGATATGGTCGTTATAAGCTGACGTGTAATCACTGTCAGCCCCAGGGTTACCACTGTTTGTGAATGGGCAATTTACAGTCAGGTTCTAGGATGTTCTGACAGAGTATTGTGGTCTGTTGCTGCCACTTCCAGAATCCACGCCGTTGTCGCCGCTGAAAACCCCCCGGATGCGTCGTGGTGTGGGGGACGAAAAGCGGTGTCCGGCCGTTTGCTCAGCTCTCGCGAGTGGCCACCTGTGATGGCGCTTGACTAACACAAGCAAGGCCAAGCAGTGCGTTCAGTGCAACACACTAGGGAAGTACGCATCGGCGTTGGATCCTAAATGCACGAGTCGTGCACGTCAGTATCCAAGCCGTCCGCCTCGTGCCAAGGGTCCTCGTACTCGAGGTCGGCAATGTCCTCGTCCTCATGGCTACCAGGCTGCTCTGCTGCCTTCCCCTTTTTGCTAATTCGCGGCGGGCTTGGCGGCACCGATGGCGGCTTTCCGCTGCGCTTCTCACCAGGAGAGGGCGGTTGCTCTGATGTCGATGTCCGCACGACGTCGCTGAAACTGCTGAAGTCGCTGACTGCTCCGCTGCCAGATGGCGGCGCAGCCAGACTGAAGTCTGTGGGCTGCACTTGTCCAGAGACTTTACCAGACGTGAATTTACCGCCTGGCACCACGGTTGGCATAGGGGAGCTGGTCGTGAAAAAACCCGTAGCTGCTGGCGGATGGTTCCGCTCCTCAGCTCTTCCCCTCGCCTTATGCCTCTGCGAGCTGCGTCGTTGCGTTCTGGCGCTGGGCCCCGGCGTGTGGGCGGTGCCTTGCGCGGATGGAGGAGGCGGAAAAGTCGATGTAGTCGCCAAGCCCGTCACGGTTTTGCTAGCCCGTTGAAATGCGGGAAAGCAAACCGTTGCTGCCGTCGCCACTGCACGAGTGGCGTGCAGAGCCAAGTATGTCAGGTTCTGCTGAGGCGTGAGCGCGATGGTCTCGTCGTCACCGATGCACTCAGGCAGGGGTGCCCCTTGCCTTCGTGCAAGCCGTTGGGCTCTCAGCGCAGCCTGAGCCGTGCTGATGAGCAACTCCAAGCTCATTTCCGCAGCTTCGTGTTGCGGACTGGTCGCTAGTCCGCTCGATGCCGGCTTTCGCCCCCCCATATCGTGAAAGCGCGCTTTAACACTAAATTCCTGCGTTAAATTTCAATAATATCTTCCCTTTATCCATTTTATCGCCTGAAATTTATCATAAAAAATTTCCTGCAAGCAGCGTCTCGCAGCCGTCCTGAAATTCGTGTACCCTCATGCGTGAATGTTTCAACATGTGTTCAACACGTGTTCAATACGTGTGTTGCAGGCAGTTGCAGGCACATTGAACACCCCTCCAATCGTTTTGCCCCATTTCAATACATCGGCGCCCCAATTCATAAAACCCCCCAGAACCGACTTCTGCGATACGCGTCCAAATGCCGTGAAAACTTGTCCCCATAACGCTAGACCCTTCCTTAGAGGATACCAAGTGCTAGTGGGTGAGTCCGACACCATTTGGGTGCCCATGCTAACATACTCATTTTCGCTGTGTCCAGGCTGATCGCGGTTCAATAGTTTGGCCAATATGTCACACGTGTATTGCAATTATATTAGTATATTAGCATACCGTCTTCAATATGCCTCCAATATACCTCCAATACGTGTTCAACACGTGTTAGTATTGAACGCATCTAGAAACGTAGGGGTCGGGGAGATGTCTTCTGCGTGTCTTCCGCGCGCCTTCTGAACGACTTCTGAGTGTTTGTCTGTAGGATGTCCTCCGCACTACCTTGGCCAAGTGTCCTTTGTATAGGAGATAGAATGGCAAGTAAACGTTAGGAAGATACCTGGAATGTCTTCCGTACGTCTTCCGTGTTCCTTCTGCATGTCTTCTGTGATTACGCGATGAGTGTACGTGTGGTATCAAGTAACTATGTGGCCAAATTGCCTAATCATCACATACGTGTCGATAACACAATAATGTCATAATGTATTCTGGTCAAGAAGACATTCAGAACATCTTCCGTGCATCTTCCGGGAAGACTGTCCTTTGTATGTCTTCCGGGAAGATGTCTTCCGGAACCCAGAAGGCATTCTGAACATCTTCGGTACGTCTTCCCCGAAGAGTGTCTTCTGGTTTCCAGAAGACGTTTCCACTCAGAAGATGTCTTCTGGAAACCAGAAGACATCATGTCTACGAAGCCGTCTATAAGACGTTCAGAAGACATCTTCTAGACGTCTTCTGATTTTCCCAGAATGTAGGGAAAGGATACTAGTTGAACGGCGTTGCCGCTGACGTCCAAGACAAGGGTCGCTGCGTTCGAAGCGAGACGGAGTGAGGTGTGGAGCTCTGCATGGTCGGCCTTGAGATGCCTTGAGGTCAGCCAGGGGGGATCCGCTTGCCGACGGTGAACAAACGGATCAATAAACTTGGATATACACAATTTAAATACCCAAGCTGTGTGTCACTACTAAGCTGACTACCGAAGATGGCATACTGAATGACAGTGACTGTACGAACTAGTCGAACTGTCAATTCCAGCACACCACCTCATCTGAGGTGGACAGCTTGTGACAACACAACCCGGGAAAATGATTCCGCAGGAATAAAAAACGAGAATCGGAAATAAAATCCCTTATGTATTTCTTGGGAATAAGTATTACGTAACATTCTTTAATTATTTATACAACTTTTTGAGAGAATCTTCAAAGGGAGACGACAAACGCATACGTAATACTCGTACAGTACAAACGCTTCCAAATTCCCCATGCACGTTTCGGTTTCCCCATTCCCGGTCGTAGGCAGGCGGCAGTCGCAAACGCTGAATGTCACAGTCAACAGTGCCGTTTGTAAGTTATTAAATATGGAAATATAGGTTATCGCTTGCCCGCCCCAACTTTTTTGCGCTACTGCAGGCACACCCCCTTGTGTTTTTAATCACATTACATGAAGTACAACATTTTTCAACGTTCGTAAGGAATATAAATATACAAAATATACATTTGTTTGAGCTCTTGAACGACCCCATCCGCAACCGCATCAGCTTCGTTTGCACTCGCGACTGCAAGCTAAGTTGGTGCGGTTCAAGATAGGGTCGACTAATTCACGGCAGCCGAGGGGTGTTCATGCGTTCTAGCGCAAAAAACTTGGCAGATATATTCGTATCAATATTATGAATATATCTTGGAAGTTGCAGGTCATACCTTGAAGGATAAATCAAACAATCGCATCTTGACATGAAGCGTTTTGGGTTTGGGGTTTGATTTACCCAAACCCAAAACTGCCTTGCAGAATTGGAGTTGTCGTGCCTTCCAACCCACGAAACCTGGAAGATATATCCATAACAGTAGTTTGAATATATCCTGGAAGTTGCAGGTCATACCTTGACGCATACTACAAACAGTCACATCTTGACATGAGGCGTTTTCGGTTTGGGTTTTGATTTACCCAAACCCAAAACTGCTTTGCAGAATTGGAGCTGGCGTGCACTCCAACTCACGAAGCGTGGCAGATATATGGGCTGCATAACAGTATTATGAATATATCCTGGAAGTTGCAGGGCCTGCCGTCAAGTATGCTTCAAAGAGTCGCATCTTGACAAGAGGCGTTTTCGGTTTGGGTTTTGATTGCCCAAACCCAAAACTGCCTTGCAGAATTGGAGTTGTCGTGCACTCCAACTCACGAAGCGTGGCAGATATATTCATAACAGTATTATGGATATATCCTGGAAGTTGCAGGGCCTGTCGTCAAGTATGCGTCAAACAGTCGCATCTTGACAAGAGGCGTTTTCGGTTTGGGTTTTGATTACCCAAACCCAAAACTGCCTTGCAGAATTGGAGTTGTCGTGCACTCCAACTCACGAAACGTGGCAGATATATTCATAACAGTAGTTTGAATATATCCTAAAAGTTGCAGGGCCCGTCGCCAAGTATGATTCAAACAGTCGCATCTTGACAAGAGGCATTTTGGGTTTGGACTTATTCTCTTGTCAAGATGTGACCGGTTCGAGCGTACTCGACGGCATGCCCTGAAACTTGCGGGATATATTCATATTATTGATACGAATATATCTGCCAAGTTTCTTGCGCTAGAACGCATGAACACCCCGGGAAATAGGATGCCGATCAGCCCCCGATCAGCCCCTGATCAGCCCCCGGTCTGCCCCCGGTCTGCCCCCAGGGTGCCCCCGGCTGCCTGGCATGCACCCGGTCTGCCCCCGGTCTGCCCCTAGGGTACCCCGCGGCTTGCCCCTACGTCTTTGGATCCGACGGTTTGTAGTTGAGAGCGACACCAGGAGATAGGCCGCTCTGGGGTTGTACCGGGAGCTACGGTCTGCCCCGGTCTGCCCCGGTCGTCTGGGGACAGACCACGCGAGTCTGCCCCCGGTCTGCCCCCAGGAGGGATGAGCAGCATAGCCGTGTGTCACACTCGCTAACAATGGGGAATTATCGGATATCCACATGGTCGAGCGAGTGGGGGAAATAATGGATGCCGAGGCAGATTTCAGGAAAAGATCTGCAATGACATCACATGGTATCATGATTTGCCTGATGACTGGTGGGGGGCACCAGAATCAGGCAGATGCTGCTCGTGATTGGTCGATGGCAGATGACAGTGTACAAATATCAGTGATTGTTGAAAGGGGAACTTGGGAAAGTTGCCCTCAGTGAGTGTTGACCAAGAGAAGTGAAAAACAAGTGTTACACGTCAGGATTAGGCATGATGCCAAAACTGGACCTAAGGATATATGTGTGATAGGTCAAAGACCATATAATGTATCAAAAAGTGATTGTATAACTAGGCTAGAAGTCAGCGTATATCATGAAATAAGAAAAGTGGAGTATCAGGCTAGACGCCAATATACACAAACCAAAAACAGCAAATAAAATAAAAAGAAAGAAAGAAAGAAGAAAATAAATCTGTATAAGTTATCAGGAGTGTGCCTGGTACCAAACTTCTGCAACCAAGCCCAAAATTCTGCATGGCGACAAAACAAATCATGATGTCGACAAAGATAAGAGAGTACCTGCCTAGATCCATCTAGAGCCCTACCGTTATTTTCAAGCTAACGACGCAAAAATTCCCGAGCGCGACGCAAAAACGCCCGACGCAAAATTTCCCGCAGTTTTCTCATCTCCGATCTCGTGTCCACGTCTTACACTTAGGTAACCAGGATGACATACGGCATACAGTCATACGTCATACGAGGCAGTCTACAGTCATACATGGATGGCGCCATCTTGTGACCTTCTTTATTTTTTCTTGCATTTTCTCCCTGGAAATATATAAGTTATTAACTTTGAAACCGAAAAACATTCATAGCGTTAACAAAAACATTTTTTCGTGGACCGCGTCGTTTTGCATGCAGCTTTTGCTATGTAAAACCCCCACTATGACACGCACCCTCGTCAAAAACCATCAACATAAGAAAATCCTCCCCGACTAGTAAGGCACAAATGCAACTGCACTGCACAAATGACTAGTGAGGTACAAATAGAAAACGAAGAAGTGACGTACTAATGCAACACTTAACACGCCGATGCGCTATATATTGTCGTTGCCGCGCGATCACCATGAACACACACCCACCGAGCTGGTAGAAATTAGTATGATGTGATATATCATCATCTACATGCGAACTTAGGCCGCATCGAACATTGAGAGCTCATGCTCTACTTCTTGTCAACGACAAGAAGGCGAACGCATAATGAACTTGTCACTCTTTATGGTGACAATTGTTATCGGGAACTACGTACATATTGCCTTGAAAGAAGCAGACTTCACAAATTTTGTAGATGTTAAAAAAAAAACCACATGCAAATACTATAAGTTACTGGTACGCTACTTTGGGGCTAAGAATGTCATTCTAATGTTGCTTCTTAAGACAGTTACTTTTGAACATCAACTGTTGATATCATAAGAATATTATTATTTGCACTTAGACATCTGTTATATGCACGAGAGCTTTCCTAGCTGCTTCCGGTTAGCCTCACAACAACAACCACAGAAGAAAGTGGAATGGTGTGGCCCGAACCTTTCTTACCCACTCATTCAACCGAACTCCTACGCACGTATCAGTTTGCCATTTTGATGCAAGTACATCCGGTGTCCCTCAGAAGGGGTCTGGATTTGGGTGACTTACGGGGTGCGAGTGAAGTGAAGCTCACTGGTGAGTTAACTGGAAACAATTATGGTGGACAACAGAATGTGTAAAGAGAGCAAGAGAGTGGTGAACACAATTAGTGTGAAACAACGCCTGCTTGCAGAAGTAGATACACTTGTTCCACTGACACCTTCACCGTGGCCAAACACAACGCCCAATAGGAGAGCGCGAACTTGCAGGACACATGTATTGCGTGAATGCAAGGACCACTCCTTTTCTACAAGGCAAGGTAAAGTTTTGCAACTTTCAGGCAACGGGGGGGGAAATACTAGGTGGCATCAAACAAACAGACCAAGCTTCTCGAATAATTCCCATGCTCCACCTTAGCGAGCAGCAGGGATCTTGCCGTTCAAGTCGGCCCGAAAGAAACGAAAATACCAGCTCATACATAAGGAAGAGGCAAAGTGAGAACATCCACTACAGCGGACGTCACAGCAAGCCTTTTCCAGCCCAAGAAGTAAGGAAAGAAAGCAGCGGTAAAGCAAGCATCTCAGAAGCAAAGTGTTTGCGCACCAGTCCTCGGGTGAGGCTGGGACACTTGCTGCGAATGACGGAAGAGTCTAGGGAACCCAAGAATAGTTAACGTGAACTTACCAGTATGTCGCACACTCCAGGCGACCACAAAAAAAAGTGAAGCGTGAGCTGAAACAGTTGAGAAAAGAAACGTCGAAAGGTGACACCCACACTCACTTCAAACTTAGCACACAAATCAGCCCACTCAAACAGGTTCTAATGGAATGCACCTTCACTGATCACCTTCACTGTTCAGTGGGAAATGAGTCCAAAGCAGTTCACACCTTCCCTGGGTGAAGCTGGATGAGATATGCTTGCTCATTCGTGCACAGACAGATCAATAACAATATCGAGACGCCTGTCTCGTTACGCGTGTTCTTGGTACTTGTACGAATATTTCAAGCGCGAAGCGAGTGATACGCGTCTACGGACGACGCTAGATCACTCGGACGTAAACCGTACGCGGGGTGAATGTTCAGAACTGCTGAGAGGTGAAGACAGCCGTTGTCGTTCTAATAAGGAGATGAAGCTGGAAGCGTAGGTTCTGATATTCTGCCAAGAGCTTCATAGAAGCCATAAGTTTTTCTTACTTCCACAAGAAATGCCGCCAGGTGGCCTCAAACGACTAGTCCGTTTTTAACCAAGGTTTTTGCGCTTGGCTTTCTCCCAGCTTAAGTGACTCGCATCGCCCAGATTCCGAGGATTTTTCAAATAAATAGCCAAAAACACAAGCCCAAGCGACAGGCAAAACGCTCCGACAACCAAATACGCGATGCCGAGGAAATCATTCTTGCCCCCAAGCCAAGTGGTCGTGCTGAGAACAATTTTCTTTTTCCCGCTGAAACGATAGGTGTTGTATCTGTTACTCACTACAAACGTTAGCTTGTCTCCCTTCTCAAGGTCCATATCAATTTTCCCCCAGAGCTTACGAAAGTTGGGAAGTGTAGCTGTTCGCATCCACACAATAAAGTGCTCGTCCTTATTGACAGTCTTATCACCTCCCATCTCCCCACCGCCTCGAACTTCGGGAATGTTGTTAAAATTAGTAGCCTTATAGTCATCAAACTTGTCGTCTACATCGCTTTTCCAGGCGATGCCGGTTTCATCAATCACCACATCGGAGGCGTCACCCCCAGTCGTTGTCCTCGTCGCGCTGTAGGTGTCGTTGAAATAAGACCACGCAACGAGACCACACGGGTTTATTATATCTGTCTCTTCCTCATTATCTTCGTTCTGATATTTCTTGGGGTCACACTTTTCTCCAATGACGGAGGAGCTAGGGTCTTCACCTCGAAGCTGCTCGTCACTTCGGCTCTTAACATACCTCCTATGATTTTGATAAAAGTTGTTAAGCTCGTAATACATGTAAACTGGCTTTTCCATCTTGTCTTCAATTTCAATTTCGATGGTGCAGTTATAGCCAGTGCCATTTACCGTATTATACAGACTTTCGTCACGGTCCGAGTTGCTGCTGCACTCCCCGATGACGCCCTCAGCAGATAGGCAACGAGTGCAGTCGGGATGGTCATCATATCGTTTTACCACTTCTACAACGGAACGGGATGCCGATAGGGCGATAGCACCTATTGGTATGAAGACTACGCCAAGAGTGAAAAACACGATGACAACAACGATGGGCGTCAAAAGAGGCTTGCAGGCAGGTAGCTGCTGTTGCGTGAACGCAGAATAAGATGGCTCCTTTTCCTTTTTAAGTGGTGGATCCCCCATTTCCGTAGTTCTTCAAACGAAAAAGACAACGAAATGAGTGTGCACAATAATAAACCCTCCTGACTACGTGGGCATGGGTCCGGCGCAAACAAACACCCAACGTGCTTTCAGACGAGAGACTTCAGAGACCAAAGACGCAGACGCAGGCGCAAGAGAACTCGATTTATACGGTGCGTAGAGAGCTATTTTACACATAACGGGCGAATGAGCCAGCCTACTCGTGAGTCGTGACAGTCTCGTGACACGGCATCGGCACTGTCGCTGTCTATCTCTAACTTTATATCGGTGTCACGCTATGTCACAGTCACAGTGACATGACATGACATGACATGACATGACAATGACATGACATGACAATGACATGACATGACATGACATGACATGACATGACATGACATGACATGACATGACATGACATGACATGACATGACATGACATGACATGACATGACATGACATTACATGACATTACATGACATGACATGACATGTCATGACATATGACATGACATGACATGACATGACAATGACATGACAGTTGCATCGGTGTCATCACAGCGCAGAGCGTGAGCGCACAGCTCGAGCTGAGCATCGCGCGATACCGCGATACGGTGCGGTGGCATTGGCATGGCATTTGGCATGGCAATCGCAATGGCATGGCATGGCAATCGCAATGGCATGACAAGAAATAGTCGTGCGTCGCGTCGCGTCGGTATTCCGTCGTCTTTCGTCGCCGCATCCAATCAGCGCGTGCTCCGGTATCAAACGATTAGTCGTTTCGACTAAAGTCGTCTCTCGTCTGAAGATGACGTGACTTAAATCAAATTTTACCCCGGGGACCCCAAATTGGACCCCGGCTACCGAACGATGGGGCCACGACCTACCGGAATATCCTAGTTCACTAGATATCAGAGGGTCCCGAACTGTATGGATAAACTCTCATCAGATGAATAAACCCTAAGCTAGATATTATACCCGGAACGGTCTCGCAACGGTCTCGGAAACTAGCCTACCTGTGACACAGCGTGTGTCACAGCACGAACCTATAGATCAGTCAGCAATCCAGTGTTGGTCCTAGGGGTCTGTCATAGGGGCCTGCCTGTCAGGGCTGCCTATACAGATTCCAGCACATATCAATATCAATAAGTAACAGAGGCAAATCAATCAATAACAATATTTTGCAAAATTGAAGAATATCAATAATTAATATGATATCAACGATGCCCATGCTTGGGGATGTTTTCTCGGTAGGCTCTCGCGTGTCACCTTCAGGATGATTGAAAGATCCTCCCATCTTATCAACCACTGGATCCACACCATACGCGCTTGCGAGTCGCTAGAATATCCTCCACAAAGTATTCCTTCTCATCACGGCCGGCGCGCCAAAGGCGTGCTACTGGTCCCGTTTCACAGTTTGCATCTCTCGAGTGTAGACATGCCGGCACACGGTTCAGTGAAATTGTTGACGGCGTCACCGGGTGTCGGTATGGAATTGTGAATAACGCAGATCCTTTCCGGAATAAATTGCATGGCACACCCTACACGACAGGGCCCATCGATCTCGCATACCACGATCGAAATCAAGAAATCAGCCTATGGCATTGATAGAACAGGTGAAAATAGGTATATATTTGTGTGAATATATATATAACTATTTCACTGCAACAGGAACTCAGAAGGCAGTGATGGGGAAACCGGTGATAACAAAACTGATAGTAGGATTACGGGAGTGAGCTTTCTAGCAGGTGAGTGTCATACGGTGACACACGACCAGTGACACACGCAGCAAGGGGTGATACTAGGAGAAGCTGGACCCCCATACAGTGGGGGGGGGATTTCAGCTTCCCCGTGACACCACCTCACCCCGAAGGTGTGAGTGGCCATGCGAGAGCAAGGAAAACCCTAAGCCCTAACCCAATGTCAATTTAGTGTCCAGGCCGAGGGGGCCTTTTCCAACCCAGCTACGAGAAGCACAACCGTGCATGGGCGCTGCCTAGGCATCTAAGAGACATATAAACAGGCTAGGCGGGCTAGTCCCGCTCTACGGTCTTTGTACATCAAGGCAAGCATCTACAAGCCGCGACGTGATTGCGGAATGGCGGCGGCGGAGTTCTCGAGTGCAGAAGTCCTCGAGCGCCACGAAAACGATGAATCAGCCAATGCCCACGCGGTGCCAAAGCCAAAAGCGGCCTGGCACCACCAGAGCGAATGCGTCGTTGAAGAGGGGATAGGGAGGTGGAAGGTGGAAAATGCGGTGAGGGAACGTGATCGAGGCCATGGGGAGGAACTCGAAAGGGATGATGGAGAGGGGGGAAGCGGTCGTGATAGCACCACCAAACGCACCACCAGATGGCGACCACTGGGGGCATAAGGCGAAGGTGAGGGAAGTGGCGAGACGAAGTCGCGGAAGTCATTGGTCTCGTCGTTGTCGTCCAGGATGTTGTCGTCGTGATTGGTGCCTGGTGCGCAAGCACCACCAGACACCACCAGAACATAACCAGCGGTAAAAGGATGTCGATGCACTCGGAGAGAGAGCAACGCTGAACGAACAGCGGCCATACGTGCACGCTGACGTTTTGTGGACATGACAGTTCCAACCAGCTGTCTGCAGAATTCTGCGAACCCCAAGATAGGGTTCCCAAGCGAAAAGGTATCTTCTCGAAAAATCAAGCGAATGGAACGATCTAAAGGTCAAATTGGGGCAGTTTTTGACGAGGAAAACGGTGGTGACGTCAAAAATGCCGTACGGTAAAGCGGTCCCCCGGCAGCAGAGGCGCTGCTGGCCAGAGTGTAGAAGGACTCTTATAAAAAATGACGGAGTGCACCAAAATGCACGAAGGCTGACGGAGACGGTGCGCGGGATACCAATCACAGTCGGTTGGCAAGCCACGAAAGACGGAAGCGGCAAAAAGAACGGAGACGGAGGGACTCGCCGCTTTTTACGGTGCGGATCAAGCCGCGATAGCTGTGATGTCAACAGCTGACGGAAACGGTGCGCGGATTCCCAGTCACAGTCGGTAGGGTAAACCACGGTTAACGGAAGCGGCAAAGGGAACGGAGACGGAAAAATTGCCGCTGATACGGTTCGCAGTTGAATTATGCTGCGATGTTGACGGTAAAAAAACGGTGTTGACGGTTTGTAGAATCGGACGAACCGAAGCGAGCCGAACCAACCGGAATCACCACTCACGTGAAGTGGGACCCATGACCTGATAGAACAGGTGAAAATAGGTATATATTTGTGTGAATATATATATAACTATTTCACTGCAACAGGAACTCAGAAGGCAGTGATGGGGAAACCGGTGATAACAAAACTGATAGAAGGATTACGGGAGTGAGCTTTCTAGCAGGTGAGTGTCATACGGTGACACACGACCAGTGACACACGCAGCAAGGGGTGATACTAGGAGAAGCTGGACCCCCATACAGCGGGGGGGGATTTCAGCTTCCCCGTGAAGTATCGCAGGCTCCGCGTCTGCAGAATTGGATTCAAAAAGCATTCTGAAGCCGCGGAAAGGGAATCTTCAGACGCTTACCTATCGCCCTTGTCGACAAATTAAGAATATATACATGGAGGAGACGCCGAAGGCCATGGTTGCATCAGCGTATCTGGGAATTGGGCCATCCAAGCCCGATGCCATTAGATAAACATCGACTTGATCCGTCGGTCGTATATATTTATCAATTAAAAATGAACAAATCCAACGTCAGCTCAGATATTTGTTGGTGACAGGTTTCTTCTTTCTTGCGTTCCAAATGGTGGTACAGATTGCGATGTCCATCGGTGCATCCATGTCGGATCCCGATGGAATTTGAGATGGAACACTCGACTGCGTCCTTCCGCTTCGCTTGTCCTGTCATCGTCTCATGTCATGTCATGTCCTGCCCATGTCTATGTCTGTATCTCCCTCGTCTATGACGGTTATGTGACACACATGCACTGCAGTACCCCCCTAGCTACCCTAGCTACCCTAGCTACCCTAGCTAATCAGTAATCGCAACTGTGAAGCAAGACTAGGATCTCTGAAGGGTCTTCATGACACAATGCAATCAGTACCTGAACCTGCAGTGCGCACCAAAATTCATGAAAATGAACCAATTCAGGCATTATATGCCATCCAAGACTCTGCGAAATGTGAGCAGCACCAAAGCGATGAGTCCATCACCAAAAAACAAAGCAGAACTCAAGGATGGGAGGTGGGTGGGGAAAACACCCTTCTTTGAAACCAATTCAAACTGCGGAGCCGAACTCTCACAGAGTTCGAAACCTTATACCACGTAGTGGTACCTTCTTTCCCGTCTGTCACATAACCTTAGTTATGTGACACAGCACCTCTCGCTCCGCTCGTTGCACTGTGACACATAACATTCAATTATGTGACACACATGCACTGCAGTACCCCCCTAGCTACCCTAGCTACCCTAGCTAATCAGTAATCACAATTGTGAAGCAAGACTAGGATCTCGGAGACAGACAAAGATCTGAAGAGCACTCTAACGACGAAACACGTCGAAATGCACCTGCTAATGTGAACTACGCCGTAAAGCAACAGACCATTGGCAGATGAGGAATTCACTTGCCTCCAAGTACTCCACTGAGCTTGTAAGCATCTAAGGATTCCCGCACAAGCTAACGAAGCTCCGAAACGCATTGAACTCAATACATCTCAAACGAACGTGCGAGTGAAATTCGGCACGAGACCTGCCTACCGTTCTAATTCACGAACGCACATTCTACGACGATATGCCGCAAGCCGATAAGGCCCTTTTCATTCGAAACCTTGACACTAGCGATAAGCCAGAGCACCACAAAGGCGATATGCCCATAACAACTTCGGGATTACGTTGCTTACGCACTAGTTAGCATTAAGCCAACAACATGATGTGAGATGAGACTTTCAGCCCCCCCCATAAGGTGGGGGGCAGTCACACTCTCTCTGATCACCCCTTGACCCGAGGTGCCACGTCAGCTTGCTTCCGCCAGTTCGTTCCGCGATAATAAAACCCCAAAGTTATTGTATTATCTCATCTTAGTCTGCAGTGAATTACGGTGTCACTCCCTGCAAGTGCTTCCGCCAGCCTAATATATAACATATATATTAGCCTTTTATGTCAGGTTATCGGTCCACCATCTTTGGTGTGGCATCCGTTTTCTCGGCTACTTTGATCACGCACGTAACCCGCACGTAACCCGCACGTAACCCGCACGTACCTCCGCACGTACCTCCGCACGTACCTCGGAAAATTGTATTTTTTTTCGACCAACTTCAACCGGATTCAACGAGACCTTCACCCCGTCTTATCGGCGTTTTTGGTTTCGCCACATCTCTGCATTTTCAAACTGGAATATTTCATCCCTGCAATGGCTACCCCGTCACGTGCAGCGATCCGCGCCGCCCGCCAACGTGCTTCCGGGGATTCTGACACGTCTCCCACCCATGGGGGCCGCTCGCGGGGCGCTACCCGGCGCATTGTCACGACATCGTCATTACGCACACGCCCCACTTGTGTTGGCCCTTCCGCCACTGCTGCCGAATTTCATCGCGATCCGGCTGTATGGGTCTCTACGCCCGTGGGGGAGGGGAGGGAGGAAGAGTACTCCGACAAGATGACCTACGCCTTCACCTACGCTGAGGACGTCCTCACCCTTTTGCACGCCCACGAATTCAAGAAGAACGTTGGTATCACTCTGGACACTTCGGACGCCGAGACTGACTTGTTCGCTATTTTACTCAGTAGCATTCACCACGTCTTGGGGCCCATTTCGCACTACGAGTTCGACATGCTCCTCGACCTGGACAACGAGTACGAGGCCTACCACATGGTCCTCAACGAGCTCATCTTCACCATTTTGCCCGTTTTTCTCCGCGGCTCGGCTCTGCGGTTGTACAACGAGTCGGCCAAGGTGCACCCTGGCGATGGCCGCTGTGCTCTCCAGCGCTTGCGTTTTTTCGTGGAGGGCATCCCTGACGACCCCGACACTGAGCGCTTCTGGACGAGATTGCGCGCTGTCATCATCGACGACGAGAAGAAGGACCCAGCTCCGCATTTGGACGTCATCAACATTCAACAAGCTCATGGACAAGCACGCCCGCACGCACTCGGCCTACACTGACCGAGAGCGAGTTCGAGATCTCTGGCACATCCTGGCCGCGTCCGCGGCGAATTCGTGCTACGTTGCCCCCTTGTACCTGGTGGTGCTACGCAACTTGCGAGCTGGTGCGAATCACACCTTCTCGTCCCTCCAGCTCGAGCTTCGGACCGTTTTTCGGGACGAGTCCCCGTTTGCCAAGCTTGCGGGGAAGACTGTGTCCTCCACCTCTGGTGGTGCCGCGGCCTACAACTTCGATGCCACCAAGTCCAAGCGACGAGAGCGACGCGAGGAGCCAGTTGGTGAGTGGAAGGCGGAGGGCGACATGCTCTTCAAGAAGTGGTTTGGCAGCGGTTTCCCATGCGTCACGTGCTTCCGCTTGTATGGGGTGACGTGTGCCCACCAGGAGACGAAGGGCCTCTGCCCGCGCATTTGCAAGGAGGCGTACGCGGACGGTAAAGCCCCCGACTTCGCCGCCGCTGCACCTCCTGTTCCGCCGCCATGGACGAAGCAGGCAGTGCCTCGGCTCGCGTCGGCCACGGAGAAGCCGCCCACGACCGAGGATGCAGCCGCCATGTTGACGTTGCGGCTGCCGCCCCCTGAGGATCAGCCGCCCGAGGACCCGTCCTCCCCTGACTCACCTGGCTACGCCCCTTTCCGTGATGTGCCTCCCAGCGATGTTCCCCACCCCTCTGTGCATCCCGGCGGTCTCGATCGAGGCGGTGGTGTCCATCTGGCCGCTGCCCGTTCACTCGCACCTGTCGACGATGAGGACGAGTGGGACCACTGCCCTGCTTACGCGCAGGGGCCCATCTGGTTGCCACCTTTCATGGGATCACGGCCTCTCGCCAATGACGCAATCGACCCGCCACCAGACGCATCACGGTCTGGTGGTGTGCAACACTAAGTTAGACAGACACTTGCAATGAGCGGCTCTAGCTTGTAGTGCAGTAGTTTCGGACTACAAGAGGTCCCATTGGGCCTGTAACTGCTGCCTATTTTTGCCTAGGGTTTAGGTTTGGGATGCAGGCTTGCCTGCCTTGTTGTGGCACCTCACGCCTTCGGGGTGAGGTGGTGTGATGTGAGATGAGACTTTCAGCCCCCCCCCATAAGGTGGGGGGCAGTCACACTCTCTCTTATCACCCCTTGACCCGAGGTGCCACGTCAGCTTGCTTCCGCCAGTTCGTTCCGCGATAATAAAACCCCAAAGTTATTTTATTATCTCATCTTAGTCTGCAGTGAATTACGGTGTCACTCCCTGCAAGTGCTTCCGCCAGCCTAATATATAACATATATATTAGCCTTTTCTGTCACAACATTCATTCTAGAATACTCAACAGCAACGATAAGCCGAGTTGACCAGGCGTTAAGCCACCCCACCAAAGCTTGAAGCCCGGTCTAGCAACAACTAACGTTGTTCTAACAACGCCAATCCAGCTTTTGAAATCATCTTAAGACAGCTCGAAGCTAGTCTTTCTCATTCGATTCACGCAAGCTCCTCAGGCTTCGCCTTCCTTGCTTGGTTCTCAGCCACTACTTTCTTCGCCTTTTAAGGCGCTGTTGATCTTCCTCGGTTTGAACAACCGGCTCCTCCTCAAACTCATTCGCTACTGGCCACCCGTACTGAAAAGCGATACTGAAAATCTGCGCTTGGCTCTCCGACCATTTCATAGCCGCCTCCAATTTTGCGTACACCTCTTCTAAAACTCGCAGTCCGTTTTCTGAAAAACCTTCCTGCGACAACGAGTCCAATTCTGCTTTCGCTTTGAAGAAAAAGGAGTCGGCTGCATCCACTACATCAAACTGACGCTTGCACGATAAATCTTCCAAATTCGAACCACCTGCTCCCAAGTGAACAAATCCCCCTGACGCCCACGAGACAGGGCGCTGGAGCTTTCTCCTATCTAGTGGGCTGCGCCACCACCGATTGCAACATCGCGGCAAAATTACGACCACTCGTCGCTGCTCTGCTGCGTTGTTCGCAAATTAACGTCGCCGGGTACGACTGAATCGCTCTGTCACTTTCGGATAATTCCGGGACTTCGGCCGAGAGCTTCGCTTTATACGAAGCGTAACGATCTGACGCTTTTACTAGCGCGATCTTCTCCCCATAATTCCGTATCAGAAAACTCGTCCATATTTTACCACAAATTAGTAAACTTTCCTTCTAGAGCAAAAGGAAAAAACCACTGCACAAAAAACACCCTTTTTTGAAACCAATTCAAACTGCGGAGCCGAACTCTCACAGAGTTCGAAACCTTATACCGCGTAGTGGTACCTTCTTTCCCGTCTGTCACATAACCTTAGTTATGTGACACAGCACCTCTCGCTCCGCTCGCTGCACTGTGACACATAACATTCAATTATTAGGCCCGTCGCGTCGTTATGGCTGTTTCCGGCTCTACTTTTACATTCGGCACCCCCCCCCTCCAGACTCGAGACTGAGACTCGGGACTCAGGACTCGCATTTCTCCCGCTCGGCGCTCGAACGCTATTGCCAAGTGTTCTGCACTGGGGAGCGAGTTGAAACGAGAGCACAATAATAAAACATTTACGCTGAGAATAATGACAAAGTCATGAGTCCGTTGTAATCCTGCAAGCAGGTAACTGAAGAACAGAGGGAGCTAGAATCATCCTCATATATAGCGCCCCCCGAAGGGCTCATCCAGTCAAATCAACCTAGGAAACCGAGAGCACAACGAAAACTCCCGGCCCCCAACGAGACTCCAGGGGAGGGGCCGTCCCCCCCTCCCCTCCCCCCGCCACCCCCCATCCCCCCGCCCACCCTGGCCACCTTCCTCAACGTCTCCAAAAAGCCCCTTAATTCTTCGACTTCCCTCCCCATCGCTCAGATTCAGCCACCCCTCCACTCACCCGGCCATGGCTGCTTCTCCATCTTCTAGAGTTTTTTATTGCCCAGCACTTAGCTTTTTCTCTAGATGTCACCCTGCTGAAAAGCGGGTTGAGCCCTTTTTGTGGGCGCGTTGTAGCAGAGGGAGTAGCCCCTGGTGTTTTCACTAGCCTGCTTTGCAGGGATATCGCACTCTCAGGACTTTGTCCCCTTTGCTAGCGTAAATGTTTTATCATTATTATTATTCACAACGAAGCGAAGCGACAACGATAGGACTTCGCGGCAAGCGGCGAAGGCATACTTTAGGGGGGAATGGGGAATATACCCGTTCTGTGAGATATATAGCTACGACTATATATTGAGTTACGGTCAGAATCGCTTTCACTTTCGGTTTGCAAGAGTGTAAATAAAATGCGAGAAAGACAGATCCGCTGTCCGGCTAAGCTCGCTGAGCATCAAACTGATAATCACATAACTAGTGTCTGGCCGAGGCTTTATGCTCTCGGAAACCCAGACAGTGAAACAATGACTGTACTACTGTACTGTACTACTGTACAGTACAGTGCTAGGATGTCACGGACACGATACGGAAGCAGGGTCAGGCTAGGGGCTAGTCAGAGCCCATAATAACTAAGCCTAAACCCGAAGTCCAGCATAAAACATAAGATAGTCTCGGCTTTATGCCGGAAACCCTAACCTGTGACACCCGTACTGTACCGAGTACTAGTACACGGATAACAGGAAGTGACACACGGTGTGTCACATCCAGCACACCACCCTGGACTATTACGGAGGAAGAGTTAGGGTGGAGCAGGCAGATTGTTAGGGGAAACAAAACACACCATCTCAAGCGGTGGAAACAAATTTCTAGTGGGGGCCTGTGCTCTTGGCCAGGGCGGTCCCAATTCTAGCTAGCACTACACACTGAAGGCTGCTGTGCCCGTGATACAGATCTAGTTGTGCTACTAGGCTTCTGAAAGCAACTCTAGCCACCTTGAAAGTGGTCCACAGAGCAGAGTTCACATAGATTGTAGTCGTTGTAGTTCTCAAATTGGAAGTCCAGACTGTAAATGCCGAAGCAGTCAGAGTCCAGGAAACCAGAGTCATGATTGAAGATGTTGTTGTAGTCAGCCGGCCCAGTGTCCAGAAGGTCGGGGTCAGCGAAGTAGTCCACTGTGCCATTCTGATAACCAGAATAAGACCCGTACACCACCGACCGTGGAGCAATTTCCACATCACAAAGTGCAGTGGCGGTGACGGTGTCGATCAAGGCGATGCTCACACACAGAAACAGAGCAGGGATAGCTGCTGCCGTGAGGAATGTGCCGATTGAAGGTGCCCGCCGTACACCACCAACCCGCGGAGCGGGTGGTGGGACGGCATCATGCAAGTCCCCGTCGTCGGACTCCGTGTCAGCCACGCTAGCGGAATCATGCGTGGAAGAAATATACGGAGGGAGGGATTGAAAGAATTAGCTGACACCTCTGGGGCGGGCTCAAAGAAGCCCAATTGCACAGACATGTTGTCCATAAAAGATTTCTCGAAGGGCGGCTCACCGTCAACAAACTGCTTCGGGTAAATCACCGCGTCCCCCTCGGTCTCGATCGCCACTTCCGGCTCATGCTCCACGACGGCATCGTCGTACACGGAGGGCGTGGCCGAACCGAAGTGGACCATCGGAAAGTGCTGAGGGTCGGATTCAGCACCACCAGCCACCTGCTTGAGCTCACGGAGAGCGGTGCGTGCTTCGTGCACGCGGGTAGCAAGGAGTGAGGGTTGGGTGGGCGTTAATCCCGCGTACTGTGCACGGAGACCCACGTCAAAGTCCCCGGAGAACGTGAAGGGCTCCTCGTCCTGCCGAACCAAGGGATGATCATGTTGAGCACAAAGCCGAGCAAAGGCCGTGTCGTCCTCAGTGTCGAACGCAGTCTGGAAGGCGGGCACGAGGCCGTCGGCGTCGTCGGCTTGCTCAATCACGCACTTGTCGCACTCGATGTCGGCGGTGGGACAATTCGCGGAGTCATGCCAAAACCCCGGAGGGCATCGGACACACTCCGGAACGAAGGCCTTGGAGACGACGTGGAACGACACGGAGTGCATGCCGAAATGCTTGTTGTCGTTGCGGCGGTGGCGGTCTTGCGGCCAATTCCCGCCCTTGGGAAGGGGCGAAGCGGCGAAGCGGTGCTTCATTTGGCGCTGCCGCCCATGGTACTTCCCATCCTCCCGACGGTTCTGGCGGTCACGCCAGGAGGAAGGGGGAAAATGCACACCTGGCTTGCCTGAAGGCTTGCCCGTAGACGGAGCCGGCCACCTCGTCGTCGGCTCGTCGCTCGCATTCTCGTCGGAGAGCGTGGCAAGCACGTTGTTGGCGGCGTCGATGTGGAATTGAAAGTCTTTGATCAGGGCCTTCACGTCAACGTCGGACGGCAGACCAGAGTACAACACATTGGACTTGTCCACGAAGGGCACGTGCTTGTTCCTGCCGGCGTTGGCATCCCAAACCTCGAGGACGTGGGCGTAGATGTCTTCGAGCTCGACCTTGGCCAACTCAACGTCGAGACGAAGCGGGGTAATGACCTTCTCGTAGAACTCGGGGTCGAGAGAAGCCAGAAGCTGCTTCTTGGCCATCATGTCGTTGAGAGGCCCAGAGGCGCCGTTGCCAATAGCAGTCAGGCATGCGTCGAAATCTTGGATAAGGGGGTCGGGGTCCTTCTTGTCGTCGAAATAAATGGAGCAAAGCTCCTCGTAATGCCCAAGAGATCGAGCCACGCGAGGGATCAACCTCTTGGTGACCTCGAGAAGAGCACGCTTGCCATCCTGAGGCGAAGCCCGTCCCGAGGCCTCAACCCAACGTCGTGCGGGTGAATTAGGAGAAGTCAACGAAGTTAAAGTCGAGAAGAGGATGGCATTGAAGATGGTGTTGACCTCCTTCGTCGTGTCTGCCAAATTAAAAAGAGCGGCATTGTTGGGGTCCTTCTGCTCGAACGCGCGCTGCAAGGACTTCACAATGGACGTCCAGAGCGTGTTACGGCGTACTTCGTCTCCATGAAAGGTGTCCTCCTTGGAGCCCAAGGCGTCGCGAGAGATTCTCTTGATGATGTCGACGTCCCAAGTAGAGTTTTGGACAGCCGCAACGCGAGTCCGGTCCGGAGCCGTGAGGGTAACCCCTGGAGAATTTGGCGTCGGTCTATAGCGAGACCCGACGTCGCGTGAAAAAATCGTGTCTAGTCGAATGCGATTGTTGGCCCCCAAGGGAGGCGTGACGTGAGAGTTAACACTCATGATGAAAATCCAGTAGGTGGGAGCGTCGGGGTAGAGGGCCGATGTCGGAGAATACAGAAAAGCGATGGTCGAGAGCCGCAAGATGCAGTGATGGAACGGACAATAAGGAAGCCGTAACTGTGAATCCGCAAGATCGAAACGCGGCGGCCAAGGAATCCCACGACAAAAATTGATCAAGTTTCAGTCGAGTGAAATCCAACGCGGACAATACAAAATAATCCCAGGTAGGCGCACGCTGCAGCGATACCAAATTAATCCGCCCGTAAACTAGCTCTCGACCGCAACTGCGAAAATCACGACATCAAATTGGGCCCCCAACGTCCCACCAAGCGGAGCGGCTTAGCCACTCATGAAATCAAAAGTAGTGGAAGGTGCCTGGCGCACCATAACCTGTGAGATATATAGCTACGACTATATATTGAGTTACGGTCAGAATCGCTTTCACTTTCGGTTTGCAAGAGTGTAAATAAAACATAAGATAGTCTCGGCTTTATGCCGGAAACCCTAACCTGTGACACCCGTACTGTACCGAGTACTAGTACAGATAACAGGAAGTGACACACGGTGTGTCACATCCAGCACGTTCGGTATATTCAGGTGTATATAAGTAACGCAGTTGAGTACTTAGTGAATGGCAACTTAAACTGAATTAAGAGCGAAGTGATAACTTAATAACCTAATCCTAAACCCGGAACGGTCACACGAACTACTGTACTCGTATACGTACCCTAGTCACGATCTCAATCTGGACCCTCTGACTCAGGGGCCTGCATGTCAGGGCTGCCTGGTCAAAACTCGGTACACCACCTCCATACTGGAGATGGTGCCTAGGATGCTAGAATACAGTGCAAGTTAGTGTTGAAGCACACAACAGATAAGTTAAGCAGCCGAGTTGCACCACCTACTCTGCTATTCTGATACAGTAGTGTTCGGAACACGCTATTCGATGAAAACGACATTATGGAATGTCATTTTTCAATTTAATTATAGATAGCTAAATTAGTTGGCGGCACTTCATGGAGGATGCACCCTTGTTGCTGACGTGGTGCAAAGGGTCACAACTGCTGGCCCTGCCACCTTGGCAGGGGTCCCACGCCGCATGCAGAAGCCACGCTTCGCGGCCAGTTTGCAACGACTTCAGCAGGGGTGGCGGTCGCCCGCTACCGGGCCGCCCGTTTTGCGTACGTGGCGTTCGTCTTGATGATGGTAATCTACGTATCTGCTGGTGGGAGTTTGAGCTGTATGCACGGGGGGTGGAGGATGCTTGCTTGCATACTACTTCAATCCCCGGCTAAGCCAGCAGGGACCGGCAGAATTTTTAAACTTTTGCTACTGCTCGCGGTTGCTGCGTGGGTGGCCAGCGTGTCTCCTGGGGGGTTCCGTGGTGCGCCCGCTGTGGGTTCGCACTCTTGCCGTTACA
This sequence comes from Cymbomonas tetramitiformis, assembly GCA_001247695.2. Lineage (NCBI taxonomy): Eukaryota > Viridiplantae > Chlorophyta > Pyramimonadophyceae > Pyramimonadales > Pyramimonadaceae > Cymbomonas > Cymbomonas tetramitiformis. Next base: position 29,141 of record LGRX02035620.1, on the reverse strand, counting down.
GGGTTCCCTCAGGTCTACTTGGGACAACCAGAGGTCCTCGCGACAGTGGGACCCTGGTTGGGAAGCCATAGTGGCGGAACATGATGAGGTGCTGTCATACACGGTGTTGGACGAGCTACAGCCAGGGGGGGCACGAGGGTTACCAAGGACGAGGCTGCATGGCTAGACACTGAGCTCAATGCCACCTTTGGAGGACACCCTGAGTTCACCGAGGAGCACTGGGAAGAGATGCGCAGCGTGGTGAAGAGGTGCAACTATTGCTTCGCCAACAAGCCGCAGGACATCAAGGGCTACCATGGTAAAGCAGAGCACGCAACCTTCGCCATCCCGTTCAAGGACGAGACCAAAGTGGCCTACCAGCGACCGAGGAAGTACAGCCCGGGAGAGCAGGAGATCATCGACCTGCACTGTAAGTAAGGAGCTGTTGGAGTACGGCTTCATCGAGCCGGCTTCACAACACTGCAGACATGCCAGCAACGTGGTGGTCGCCGGCAAGAAGGACCATGAGACTGGACAGTAGTGGACTTCTACACGCTTCTGCGTCGACCTCCGGCATACAAACCGGTTGTCGCTGAAGGATAACACACTGCCGCACAGGCCGGAGGAGCTCTACCGCAGCGCGTGGCCAAGGCCAAGTTCAAGACTACCCTGGACGCGACCAAAGCCTTCCACCAGATTCCCGTGACCACTGAAGAGGACAGAGACAAGACAACATTCTGGTGGGGCAACCAGCTCTACCGCTACACCTCCATGCCATTTGGAGCGGCTGGAGCAACGGCCGCGTTCATCAGAATCATAGACTACGAACTACTAAGGGCGTTTACCCACTGTACGGTGGCGTACGTCGACGACGTGGTGATCTACCCGGACACCAAGGCTCCTAATCGGTTTAACCGATATTCCGATATATCGATATATCGGGAAAAAACGGGAAATCGGTATCGATCGACATCATTTTTGTCCACATTTCATCGATAAATCGGTATCGATTCAGTTTAGTATTGGCGGTCTTATATGTATTGTATACGGAGAATTGTATATAAAATTCAATAATCGATATGAATCGATATCATCGATTATCGATTGAAAATGTTGAATATCGAAATCGATCGATATGCAAGTTTGAAACCGATTAGGAGCCCTGCCGGACACCGCTGAACAACACCTCAAAGATGTGGAGGCCGTACTTCGCACGCTGGGGGACGAAGGGATCCGGCTTCACTCAGGCAAGTCGACCTTTGGGGCAGCCACCGTGGACTTCCTGGGATATCGCATCGGGTACAACACCATTGGTGCACAAGATATAAAGTGCAAGGCTATCCAGGAGCTGCCAAAGCCCGAGGACAAGACTGGAGTGCGCTCCATTCTCGGGCTTATGAACTACTACAAGGGGCTGGTGGGAGAACCCATGGGGCCCAACTACTCAGAGATGGCGCGACCCCTGAACGACCTGCTCAGAAAGGAGGTGGTGAACATCAAGGAAGCTTGGGGGAAGGATCAGGACGAGGCGCTACAAAGACTCAAGGACGCCCTCTGCTCTGGGCGATGTCTGAAGCCCATCGATTATGGCAAGCCCATCTTCCTCTACACCGACTGGAGTGCAGGGTGTATTGCTTCTTTTTTTCTTTACGGGCCGCAACCGACAAATCCACTGGCCCGCTTTCGGCCAATGCGGCCAATCTCCAAAATTGCTCGCCGCAGGCGCGAAATTTTAATTCTAAGTATAATGATAATGCAAAAATCGCATAATTTTGCGTAAAATTTGCTATTTTCATATTAAACGTCACGGCCCGCATCCATACATCCCATCGGCCCGCATTCGGCCCGGAGTGGCGAGCTACGGCCCCGGGCCGGCCCGCCACGGTAAGCAATATACCCTGCTGGAGTGTCCATGGCATTGGCGCAGTGTTTGGCCAGAAGGACGAGCAGGGAGTGGAGCACATCTGAGCATCATCAGTCGCTCACTGTCGAAAACTGAGAGGCAGTACGCGAGCTTCCAAGGTGAGATGCTGGCAGTGGTGTGGGCAATCCGCACCCTGCGCCAGTACTTACACGGGGTGCACTTCACGCTGGTCACCGACCACTCGCCACTCACAACCCTCATGGAGAAGTCTGACCTACAAGGCCAGCACTTGCGCTGGATGGGCCATCAGCCTGCAAGAGTTTGAGTTCACGGTTCAGTACCGACCAGGGCCCAAGAACGAGAACGCCGATGTGCCATCCAGGTACCCTCTTGGCTACTGCCCGGCGGTCCTTGTGGGAGGACCCAAATCGCGTTCGGTCCTCCCACAAGGACCGGCTTTGCGGGGATTTTTTAACCATCTTTTTGTGGTACCTATTGACTATCCTCCGAGTTTTAGCATCTATAGGACCTAAACTAAGTGGGAACATATGCCATATACAATATATGTTCATATACTCACGATATCCAATGCATTTCAAGGTATGGCTTACGCGAGGTCGACTTTACACAAAACTTCCGATTTTCTAGATCGTGAGATAAATGCGATTGAAGTGTGCTCTTAAGTATGGTTAAGTATGGGAGGTAACCGAGCGGTATCGGCCATAACTTTTCAATGTCTGGGTCAATTGTATACCCAGAGCGCGCAATATGTTTAGATTGGTTTAAGCGACATGTTTATCGAATAAAAATATTTCCGAAGTTTTGTGTAAAGTCGACCTCGCGTAAGCCATACCTTGATTTGTAGCATGCACCCTATCATTTTTGAGTTTCAACCTTTGGAGGGCATTCAAAAACATGGCATGTCACTCAAATATTTTTATCCAATTGAATTTCGAGCTGAATCATCCCGTCAGGCAGTAAAATTTTATTCTAACACTACACCCAATCATGCTTACCACATTTTGCATGTTGGCAACTTCATATTACACTGGCAGATATGTAACTTTTGGGTTTGGGTCCGAAACCCTGATTATAAGGTCGATTTTATCATTGTATTTCTAGCCAAGTGTAAAGTTCTAGATGCCTGACAACATATGCATTTAACCGTTTTACGCCCTGTCACATTGCAGTCATCAGATATACCTATCAAATGATATTTAGAATGCTTAACATCGTCGATACATATTAATGTCTGCCTTGTGCGCGGCAATGAGGTTCCATCTATATACAAAATCTTGATGGCAAATTTCACCCAAGTCAGTTTTTTTGTGGGTGCATGACATTGCGAGGGATATATCCCGCAGTATTATGGATTCCGAAGATGTTGTACGTTGTAGAGGGCACGAATAGGTCATGTTACAGTATATTTCATGTGCAGTGGGCGCCAGCAGGAAGGCCACTTAGTGAGCGTAGGTAGCTTGGAATAATCCGGTCCTTGTGGGAGGACCGGCCTTTTTATTTAATTTCGAGCGGTTTCACCCCCACTTTTCAATGACGTAAATCACATAGCTATACCGAGTATACCACCCAACATAAGTTTTTAGATAATTATCGGACACCTAAATATGACCCCAAAGCACTCATTTACCGACTATATCGAAAAAACGCGGCCTATGACCCAAAAAAAAATTCACTTCGGTCCTTGTGGGAGGACCGGACCTTCGGGCAGTAGCCACTCTGCCCAGTACGATGGACGATACCGGATCCCGCCTTTATCGAGAGGGAGATCATGCACGTGAAGCTGGTTACGCCGAAAGACAAGAGCGTGGCTTCGCTGACACTGTCTGCCTGGCGCTGGCCAGCCTAGCCGACCGGCCTGGCCAACCGATGAGCCACCGCGTGAACAAAATACCGCGCAAGTGTCACAGGAAATACAATAATATCCGAGGTAAATGTGACAGGGATATCGAGGTCTCTAAGGTGTACTCGTGTTTCAAGGGCCTACAGAAATCTCTCTTCTACCCATGCGTGCAAAAAGCATTCCTCGCGGGAACGGCGTCTTTCCCGGATGGCGGGAAGCACAAAACGGAAACGGACAATGTAGTAGTCTGGCATCTGGGTGCGTCGCTCACTGGTAGGAGGTGGGGTCTATCGTGAGCGAAAGCGAGAAATGAAAGACTCAGTATTTATGTCCTTCTATACGAGTCTAGTGATCCGTTTGTTCCGTCGGCTCTCGGGTCCCCACTGTCTGTTGAGCTGTTTCTAGCAACAATGCCACCACTGAAGTGGGAAGTCCGTAACCTGAAAGAAGGTGTGATACTGTATCGCGGTCGGTACGATGGATATATATATATATATAAGCAATATATATATATATATACTACGGTCAGAGCACAACAGGAAAGCACAGCCTTTCAGGTGACTAAGATGCGTAAGATACAATACTTAGGGTTTTTATGCTTGTGCTCGGACAGTCACGGTGACACTGGCAGATGACTTGTGACACAACTCTGCGAAGGGGGAAACACAGGAGACACGCCCCCACCTTATGGGGGGGGGGTCAGATCTCTCCCTCCGTGAAACTGAAAAATAAAAGTAGCCGAGCACTTTGGAAATCCCTGCGTGTATCACAGCAGTTGTCACAGCACCGTTCGCCCCATGAGGCGGAGGAACGTTGATGAACTTGCGTAGCTGTGAATAATTTTATGATGCAATTTCACGGGGAAGAC
>LGRX02035620.1:0-23761 GCA_001247695.2 Cymbomonas tetramitiformis | reverse complement strand
AGATGCGTTCGACCATCATCAACGAGAACGACGACCCCGCCCCTCAGCTCACCGCCATCCGCACCTTGGGCGACAAGCACGCCCGCATCAATCCTGACTACAGCGAGGCCAAGCGTGTGAAGGACTTATGGCACATCCTCTCCACCTCCGCCAAGCACTCCCCTTTCGTCACCCCGCTGTACATCAACGTCATCCGCGAACTCCGTGGTGGTGCGCCTTTCTCCTTTTCCACATATTGTGCCTTCGCTTGCGCACAGTGTGGAGAGAGGAGCACGCATTCGCCACCCCCGCCGCCGACACCGACTCTGCTGCGCCGCCCGGTGGTGGTGGTAGCTACCGGCCGAAGAAGCCCGCTTTCAACGCCGTGAGCTTCGACCGCACCCCCGCTTATTCCGTCAAGCCCGTTGGTGAGTGGCGGGCGGAGCCGCCCGGCGCCCCCGTGAAGCGCTGGAAGGGGGTCGGCTTCCCCTGCATTCTCTGCTTCGGTCTCTGGGGCCTCACAGTGTGCCCGGAGGCACAGCGTGAGCCGATATGTCTATGCGTCCGTATGTGTGTCATCGGGGGTAATCTGGGATTGGCACGATGACAGTGAGATTGGGCTTGAAACCACGATGAGAATGAATACCAGATGTCCGGGGTATGACAGTATGACACTATGACACTATGACAGTATGACAGTATGACACTATAGTAGTATGACAGTACTGTGGGGGGTGTCATCGTGGAACTCAGTCAGACCCTCGAAGAATGGTCAGATTCGCATCGGGGTTGAAAAGACAATGAAATCGAATATCAGATATTAAGGTTATGACAGTATGACAGTATGACGCTATGACAGTATGACAGTATGACAGTACAGTAGTGACAGTACTGTGGGGCAGTCATCGTGTCAGCCTGTTGGCATAACATCTGAATCGAGAATGACGAATCGGAATTAGAAATGAGATCGGATCGGGAACTGAACGTTGAGCCGAAGTGTGACATCGGCTCTCGAGTGGTTGACCCTGCAACCTGAGTGACGAGTGAATAAGTAGAGCACTTGAGAAGTGTTTAGTCTTCAGAACTCGGAACCGAATTATCGTTTGTACCTCAATCTGGCCCTGATCCAGTATATTATAAAAATCCGAATTGTGTACCTTTGCACGTTCAATCAAAAACATATCTCCGAGCATCTGTCGTCGTGCCCCTGGCACATTTGGTATCAGCGTGCTGCGATTTCGCCTCTGCGCAACTCGCCCACGGGCCTTTTGTAACTTCCGTTGTGATACAGGGGGAGAGCTGCACTTCCGGCTATCTGGGCGCAATTTTAGCCTCCGTAAGTACGTTTTTTTTCGTATACAACGGCCGTATCCTTTGGAAAACATCTCCAAAACTTCATATTTTCGCCCCTTAACACTGGGGGCCCAACCAGGCTCAAAAAAGTCAGCATTCGTTTTCCGATCTTAACTTCCAAGTCTGCCCCAGGCTACAAACAACCGTCAGGGAGCACCCTAAAGGGTTTCCCCGGTTTATAGTAGCCAGGAAAACGTCATAGCCCACTTTCTAGAGCCTTAAAAAGACGAAAAACAGCCAAAAACAGCCCAAAATAGCCGTTTTAGCCCCTTTTCAGCCTACCCCCAAACCTTCCACAGTAGCCCCCACCACCAAAAACTCCTTCCCCAGACCCCATAGGACACCCTAGAACCCCCCAATACCGCCCTCACGGCCACCAGCAGCTGGGAAAACCCCTCAAAGTAGCGCTTTTAGTGGCTTCTGGACAGTTTCTGGACAGTTTCTGGACACCTCTGGTTTACCCTCTGGCTGGAATATTTTGGGAGTGTACGAAGTCCGGCTACCTTCTGGGACCTTGCTGAGCTTTCTGGGACCTTGCTGAGCTTTCTGGTTGCAGTTCCTTGACCCCTGCCTGCATACATAGGCACTTGAAATCTGTGTCGCGGAGCCCTGGCGAATTTTTGAGTTCGCCGGTGTATGGCAGTACCCCCTTCGCCAGAAGAATACAGAAGAGCGTGGTGGAAGCAAGGACCCATCAAGTGGGTATTCCCTCCAGACCCCACCTACCCACCAGCAGGCGCCTTCTGGCAGAGCGGTCCTTGGAGCGGTCCTCCTTCCCCCTCATCCTCTGACGACGAGGAGGAGAACTGAGCGCCTGGACACCCTGGCTATCCCACCAGCGCGCCACTACCGTGAGTGGTACTACCAGGGGTTCACGGTTTTCGTCTTCAACTACCCGGACCCTTACCACCCAGCAATACCGGTGCTTCCTGGTGAAACCTTGGCCGACGCTCCACCGTCTCCAGAAGTCAGCCCTACACCTTCACCTCCTCCTTCCCCCCCTCACGAAAGCGACACTGAATAAATAAAGGCGAGCACTTCCTACCTTCTGCTCACCTGTGGCTTTTGCCACACCCAGCGTGCGATCTGATCAGCTCAGCAGCCAGTATGTCGCAACATATATCAGAGTCCTTTCCCAGCATGGGGGTCAGTGCAGAGCCGTCACGCCCCCCATTGTTCTCGCCCCTCACCTTCCCATCACCCGCCGCTTACGCTTCCGCTCACCCCATTCCACATCCAGGCACCACCATGCCCTACACAGCGGTGCCCCGCCCTTATACCATGCCGGATGGCACCCCCGCACAGGCTGTATGGAACGGCGTCAATTGGGTATTGCCCCAATCAGCGCCCCTCGCTGGGGGAGTATCACCAGTGCCGTTCACACTGGGAACCCATCACCCCGTGGGCGCATATCCCACACCGTTCCAACAACAGCTACAGCAGCAGCAGCAGTGGCTCGCGTACCAGCAGCAGCAACAGCAGTGGCTTCAACAGCAGCCACTGGAACCGATGCAGCAGCAGTTACAGCAGCAGCAGTTACAGCAGCAGCAGCTACAGCAGCAACAGCAGCAGCAGCAGCAGCAGCAGCAACAGCCGCAACATCGACCACAGCAGCCCCATCAGCTGGCACCAGCCACCTCCGCGCTTCATGACTCAGGCGCGGATCCCTCATCGCTGCAGCACTTCATCAGCATCGGCGCCGCGGCCCTGCCGGACCCTCTGCAGGTACCCCTTGACAGCGGGGTTCAGCAGAACGTCTTGGGCGGTACCCAGCTCTTGGTGCGTCACCTTCCCGCGGTGGCGACAACCTCAGAGACTCGCCGGCGTCGGCGTTCCCGAAGGGCATCTTCGGGCCCTGCGACACATGGCAAGCATCTCCCAGGTCCAAGCCACGCACCTGATCACTCTGACCCCGACTCTGGCACGGACATCAGCCGCACCAGCACGGGGACCAGAGGCAGCCGAAGCACGCAGGCACGAGCTGAGCGCAGGCGGAGGGCCGCCCACAGGTCCGGCTCTGACTCGGACGCGAGCAGCCGAAGTGAACACATTCGCAGAGAAGTCCTAGCGGCAGTACAGGCCCTGGACATCTCCGCGGTGCTCTCGAGAGGACTCGCGCTGCCTGGTGCGACGACATCGGCAGGAGCCTCCCCACCAGGCGACCCTCAGGGCAGCGCACAGGGCCTGACGGCGGACCATCTACACGAGGCAGACGCTGCCGCCAGCGTAACCCCTCCAGTGCCTCAGACCGCCGCTGAGACCGCTCCCGCCGAACCTCCCACTCAGGGCCGGCCAAATCCCCATAACATGATGGTGGCCCGCCGGCGACAGTCGATGGAGACGGTGGTGCACGGCGGTGGCAATCCCGACTCAGAGCCCAGAGACTCCAGTTCAAGCGACTCGCCACCAGGCCCCCCTAGTGATCCACCTCAGGATCCCCCTGACGATCCCGCACCAGAGCCCTCCTACCCTCAGTACCCAGAGGTCAGAGCCCTCTTCGTCACCCACGATGGTGGGTCATTGTGGGTGCATCAGTCAGCTGGGGTGCGAGGCGCGGCAACCGTCTCCCTACCATGGGACGAACGCCGCCGGGCTGGGGTGCAGGGCGACGCCATCTTGTTCAGGATCATGCACCTGCTGGGAGCGCCGCTGACTGCATATGCGCGCATGGGGGGCCGGCTACACCATGCACCCCTACCCCTTACCAACCCTCGTGTGGAGACCTGGGTCCTTATGGTCGACCGCGAGGTCATGGATATGGCAATGGGGGACCCAGCCGCGGCCAATGTGCGGTCTACCAGCATGGGGCAGCCAGTATGGGAGTGGATCCCTGCTACTGCGCGGGAGTCGGAGATGCAGAACTTCGATCAGGACGGGCTCGCCGCGTGGTCGGAGGTCAGCAACTCCGATTGGTACCGGAGCATGAGCGTGGTGGCCGCACAACCATCCACACCCCTGCCCTTCCATACACCTCTTCCACTCCCCGCACCACCGTCAGCCCCTGCATTACCGCCCACTCCGACCGCAGTCCCCACAAATCCCGCGCCTGCGCCTCCGCCCGCGCATGCCCCGGGACCACCACCCCCTGCCCGTTTCCCCCATTCCGCCGCCGCAAACCCCGTTCACCCTGCCGCTACCGTGAACCCCGTTCACTCTGCCACCGCTGCAAACCCCGTGCTCTCTCCCAGCGCCACCCCCTTTGTTCCAGGCATCGTCCGTCTGCCGCAGGGCACTAACCTGCGAGCATCTCCAGACGAGGTCCGCCTGGAGCACAAGACCAAAGAGATGGTGCTAAAGCTGGTCAAGAGCGTCACCAGGTTCCCCCGCTCCGCGTCCGACACAAAATCGGCCGACAAGGAGGGCCTCCTGACGCAGCTGGAGCACTACTCCCACATGGTGCGGAAGGTATTCCAGGAGGCCATCGTGATCGAAGCACTGACCACTCCCAGTTGTACGCCATCAGTATCAGAGTACCAGGCGAGTGTGTCAAGCCTTCTTTGGAGCTTCAAGGAGTACACTCTTCAAGACCAGCAGAGGAAGTTCTTGGAGCGCGCGGCGGGGACCTTTGGGTCCGAGCAAGCTTGGCACCAACGCTACGGGGACCTGGATGTGTTCTTCAGCGACCTGGCGGTGTGCTCTCTGACGCAGGCCTACCTGGAGAACGCGCACGGCGAGGCCATTGCCCTGAAGCAGGCGGTGAGCGAGACCGCGGCGGAGTATTTCTCGCGACTGGAGACCCGCATGGCCTCCGTCAACTTCTTGGCCGGCAGAGTCCCAAATTGCGTGGAGATGACCAACTTGTCGATGCTCTCCACGTACCGCCGGGGGCTGAAATATGCACCCAAGGTGATGCGGCGCCTGAGAGCCATCCACTTGGATGTCTCCAAACCAGAAGAGTGGGAGAGGAAGGCCGTCGCTGACGACATCCCAGGCACCCACAACGCCTTGTTGAAGATTCGGGAAGTTGCCGAGGAGGTGGAGAGCGACATTGACACGGAGGCGGCTCAGAGACGCTCTCAAGACCGTCCTCCCCGTGCCGTTTCCTTCGCTAACCCACCACCTCGCACCCCCTTCTACAGGCGTACCCCCTCTTCGAACCGCCCAGCTCTTGCCATGCTGGAGAACGGGCCTGCCACCACCGTCGCCGCGGCAGTGACTCCTTTGCCACCACCACCTGGCCTCTCCCGCCCTGATGCTCCGAAAGCCCGCCGGTGCTTCGCCTGTGGCTCTGCGGAGCACATCGTCCGTAACTGTACGGACGAGGCTAAGCTCAAGGAGTGGAGGGCCAATGCACCCGCTCGACTGGCGAACTCCCCTGGGTATGTAGCCGCCGTCGTTTGGGCCATCGAGCAGCAGGAGGACATCTCCTCGGTGGATGGCGTCCCAGAAGAGTTCTCCGAGGAGGTCCTGGCTCTCGCTACCTGTGAGGACGAGCAGAGCTATCAGACCCTGGCGGCCCTTGCGGGCATCGAGCTTGTGGAGGGTGACGGCCTTCCCCTGGTGGAGAGCGATGAATGACTGGCCGGCGGCCAGCCCCAGACCCTGCCCTTCGGGGAAGTGAGGTCTTGCCCTGATGATCAGACCCTCTCCGCCCTGGAGAAGCGGTCAGAACCAGTGGAACCCCGTCGCGCCCGAGGACGCAGAGACCCTTGGGGCCAACGTCCCCACCCCAAGAGTGTGGCCTTCACCTCTGGGACCCGCTTGCGACGCACCTACCGCTCAGCTGGTGCCCCATCGCCGCCGAGGGATGACTTGTCCAGCCACCCTCTCGCAGGAAGCACCCCCTTCGATGAGGCGTCGCTACCTCTTGATGACGGTCCCGCTTATACACAAGCGAGGATCGAGGGTCGGAGGGGACGGCGACCTCCCCGGCACAGACCCCCCATTATGGGCAACAACCGCGGAGAGCCCCGCGACCTTCGCCCCCGACCGCGTGTTGTCTTACCGCTGCCCATCTATCAGTCCAACCTCGCAGACCCACGGAAAAGGCTAACTGCGTGGCACTGGAAGAGAGATCTGTACTCCCTTCCCCTCGAAGTCGCCATGCAGAAGGTCCGCAGAGCTCTGCGCAAGTCCCCAGAGGCTGCCAAGGACCTGGTGGATAAAATGTCGGAGCGCGTCCGCAGCCGCGTACACTCTGGGAGTCGATCGCCAAAGGAACGCGTGAACCGCGCCAACCAGCTGGCAGAGAGGATACGCATTGCCCGCGAACCTCAAGATCGCAAGGAAGGCCATCAGCGCATAGCATTGTGGCACCTCCTTTCACACGACGGTCGCCAGCAAGTCCCCGAATCCTCTAACACCAGCTCCCACGACCTCTACGTGGCTTGGAGAGAGCTGTCGCCTGCCGAGCAGCAAAAGGCAATCGCCACTTCGAGTCCAGACTCTTCCCCAGGTAGCAGGCTGTGGGAAAAGGAGGGCGCACGAAGAGCAGCAGCGAGGTCTTCGACATCCCTCTGCACCCTGGACACTGAAGTGGGCACGATACCTGGGACAGCGGGAGATGTGGGTTTACCTGGTGCCTGGTGCAGTCTGCACGCAGTACACCAGTACAAGATGAGGAAGCTGGGTCCCAGCCCCTTGGGAGCATCCCCTCCATCATCCTCACTGGCCGAGCCCACAGCAGAGACCACATCTTCGCACCATGATAACGCGCCAGCCACTCCGGGAGGAAACCCCGAAGGTTCATCTTACTGCTCAGAGGCGGAGGAGACCTCCGCACCCAGTTCGCTTTGCTTCACCCAGCAGATGACCACCGTCAAAACGCATGAAGCGGATGAAGCGCCACCCTGTCTCGACAGCCACCCCATCGCTGAAGACCCTGAGGTGATGGAAGAGGAGTCCTCGGTCAACTCGCTCTGCTTCACCCAGCAGATGGCAGCAGCTGGGACCCCTCAGACGAGAACTGACCACCAGAGCTCCCACCAGCTCGCCCACAACTCCCCTGCTGGCAGCCCTCAGCATGACGAGGATCCTCTCACCCATGGCAGTCTCACCGATAGTGTCGCTACCCACGTGAGCCCCACAGTAAGCGGCACTACCCATGTTAGCCCTACCACCAGTGGCACTACACATGTGAGCCCTACTACCAGTGACACCACCCATGTGAGCCCTACCACCAGCGACACCACTCATGTCAGCCCCACCTCGAGCGAATGCACCTCAGCGGGCACCCTGCTGACGGCGAGTGCAGACAACCTCGTCAGTCATCCGCCTGAAGATGTTGATTTACTGGATGAGGAGTTCTACGCCGCGTGTAGGCAAACGCTGGAAGAATGCCGCGAGGCCTCGGACAACCTCCTCCCCAACCTCAAGTGCAAAAGCATACGCACAGATGGGGGAGTCCAGTGGAAGACCGACATCGAGGGTACCCTCGCAGCGGCACATGACGAAGAAGGACCGCTACTACTGGTATTCTACGCAACCCTCAGAGGGCACACGGTCAAGGTGTTGATTGACTCGGGGGCCTCTGACAACTTCATCTCGGAGCAGAGCGCTAAGCGATGTGGCCTCACAACACGAGCCGGTTCCGAGATGCGAGTCACCCTGGCGGATGGATCTGTGAAGATCACTGGCGCCACCGCGTACGCCAAGTTTAACACGCACACCACCACGGGCACCTATACGGAGAACGCCCTTGCCCTCCGGATCCTGCCACTGGGCATACAGGTGGATGTTATCCTCGGCGGAAGGTGGCTGCGCAGTCACTCTCCTGTCACTCTGGGCTATGAAGGGAATGGCTCCGTCTCCTTCCTCAGGAAGTCCCGCAGTGGCAAGATTGGGGACCGCGTCACCATCACAGGCTGTTCTCCTGGGAAAGCATCTGGGGACAGGTCTCCGAAGGGCACGGCCTGCGCGGGATTGGTGGATGAGGTGTTCCTGACCCCTGCCCAGCTGAAGAAGTACCTGGTGTATGCGGAGACGCAGAAGCTACGCGGCAATGACGACCCGGAGATACAGCCCGCCTGGCTCATGGTGGCCGAGAAGTCCCCCGACGATACTGCTTCTGCCTTTGCAGCCACGGCCATCGACTCTGAGAACGCCGAACCCGCTGCGGATACTGAAGATGCAGAAGTGAGCCCTGAGTGGACCCTCAAGTTTCAGGACTTCTGGGGTGAGGAGTACAAGAAGGAGATGACGACTGCCCTACCGAACATCGATGGACTCAGACATGACCCCCAAGATGAAGCCAACATTAACCTGGACCCTGAGCTGAGCAAGAAGGGACCTCCCTGCCAGCGCATCTACAAGAAGTCCGCAGAGGAACTCCGCCAACTTCGAGAACGCGTGGAGACTCTGATGTCCAAGGGCTACATCCGACCCTCTTCTAGTCCTTATGCAGCTCCCTGTTTGATGGTCCCTAAACCCGGGAACCCCAAGGAGCTGCGACTGGTGATCGATTACCGGCTCCTCAACCGCCAGACAGTTAAGGACAAGTATCCTCTCCCAGACATCCAGATGATGTTCGACGAGATGCAGGGTGCGAAGTTCTTCTCTTCGTTCGACGCGGTGGATGGCTTCTGGCAAGTACCGATGGCACCAGGAGATGTTGAGAAGACCGCCTTCACCACCCAGATGGGGTCATATGAGTGGTTGGTCATGCCGCAGGGGCTGCAGAATTCACCATCTCAGTACCAGCGACGGATGCAGCGGGCCTTGGGCCATCTCCCATTTGTCCGGATCTTCATCGATGATGTGGTCGTCTTCAGCAACACCGCTGCAGAGCACTACGAGCACGTCAAACAACTGCTCCTGACATGCAGGGAGAAGGGCGTCTTCCTCAAGAGGTCCAAGTGCCAACTGTTGAAGAAATCCTTACGGTTCCTTGGCCACTGTATCTCCGCAGATGGCTGCAGACCCCAACACGACAAGGTGGCTGCAGTGAGGGACTGGCCCGAGCTGGAGACGGTTACCCACGTCAGGCAGTTCTTGGGCCTAGCGGGGTATTACCGCAGGTTCATCCACTGCTTCTCCGAGATCGCTCAGCCCCTCACCCGGTTGACCAAGTCGGATGTACCCTGGGAGTGGGGTCCCATGCAGCAGTGGGCCTTCGAGGAGCTGAAGAAGGCCCTCACATCAGCGCCAGTGCTCGCCTTGCCCAACATTAAGGGTGCCGCAGACGGCACAGCGCCTTTCGTGGTGCAGACGGATGCTAGCGGCATCGCTCTTGGGGGAGTACTTATGCAAGACAATGAAGATGGCCTTGGGCTGCGCGTGATAGCATACGAGAGCCGCCAGTTCTCAGCCGCCGAGCAGAATTACCACACCGGCGAGCGTGAGCTAGGTGCTCTACACCACTGTACCACCGTCACCTGGCGGCATTACCTCATCTTCACCAACTTCCGCATCCAGGGTGATCACCGCCCCCTTGAATGGCTGATGGAACCTGGCAGAGAGCTTAGCCGCAGACAGGCGCGCTGGTACATGGATCTGGTAGAGGTGGGAGTCCCGAGAATGGAGTATATCAAGGGAGCGCTGCTGCTGGTACCAGACGCCCTGTCCAGAAGACCCGACTTCAAAGACAAGGACGTTCGCGAGGGGTTGAAGGAGGCAGGAGTGATCGACCCCACCTCAGACCTGCCGAAAGACCCTCTGGCAACGCTGGAGTCTGAATGCTTCTCCAGCTCACCACCCGCAGCTCATCCCCACTGGGCTCAGACGGTTGACTGTTGGCTCTCAGCAGTGGAGACCCTCTCCGTGGCGGAGCAGGCCATGGACATGGGGGAGACCATCGCTCTCGTTAATCCGAAGCTCTATAAGGGAATGAAGGAGGATCACCTCGACTTCGACATGCCTGACTGGCCTGAAGCTGATAGCGCGAAGCCGACAGAAGCTCCACACCAAACCCCTGACAGAGCTCCACCTCAGACAAGGATAACGAGGAGCATGTCACGTGCTGGAAGAGCCTCTACGACCCCAGCGCCTCCACAGTTGGCGTCACCGAAGACGCGAACGCCATCACGAGCTGACGCATCGGAGGCGCCCACTGAGAAGGTGCAGAGTTCACCACCCCCGCAGCAGGCGCCCCAGCAGTCAGCTCCATCCCCGGCCCTTCACCCGCAGAAACGGCAGACTCCCCCCGAAGACTCACAGAATTGGCGTGTCCGAGCAGAGTACTCCTCGAAGTACGCCGAGAAGTTTGGACCCTTCGATGTGGACGCCTGTTGTGACTTTGGCGGCCGCAACAGACAGGCGGATAGATTCTGGACAGACTGCCTTTCAGAGAAATGGAGGGGCCTTCGGGTTTGGTGTAACCCTCCATATAACTCCAAGCACATTACAGTGGAGGCGATTTTGAACAAGTATATCGCAGAATGGAAGGCAGACCCAGAAAACACCTCAGCAGTCTTCGTTCTACCAGATCACCAGTCCAAGCTCCCCGCGTGGCGCAAACTTTTCAGAAAGGCCAATATGCAGATCGTGGAGGTCATCCCTACTCACGATGATAAGGGCGAGCCCAATCAGTTCTTCGAGAACCCAGATGGGAAGGCCTTCGACCTTCGTTGGCCTGTTCTGATAGTACACGCCCCTTCCGCCAAACCACAGCCGGCACGCGTGAGGCACCCGCGAACAGCCCCCGCTGTGATAAGGACAGGTGAGGCAGCAGCCTTCAGAGACACAACCTCCCAGCAGTCGGACTCAAAGTTCCTGCGTGCGTTGAAAGCGGAGTACACCCGAGAGGGGACACTTCGTTCGCTGCGAGAGAAAGTGAAGGTGGCGCCACACCAATGCCTACAGGACTTCAGGCTGGTGGGTGAAGTGGTTTGGAGGACCGCAGCAGGGAGATATCAGCTGGTGCTGGGGGAGGACTCTCCACTTCGAGAAGTAGTGATTCGCCATGCTCATGAGTCATTGTCCTCAGGCCATACTGGGCGAGACAAGACTCTGGAGAGGGTGCTGCGACGCTTCTATTGGCGTGGTGCCGCGGAAGATGTGGGCACCTGGGTTACATCCTGCGCAGTGTGCCAATCAGTGAGACCGCGGGGAACTTACCCGGATGGGTTGCTAAACCCTCACAGCATCCCGAACAGGCCATGGCAGGATGTCGCGGTGGACTTCGTCACCGGCCTGCCGGTATCGGAGAGGGGCAATGATGCTTTCGTGGCCTTCACCTGCAAGCTGACGAAGATGGTTCACGTTGTACCAATGAACTTTGGCGACAGCTCCGCAGCTGTGGTGGCCAGAATCTACTTTGACTCGGTGTGGCGCTTACATGGCGCGCCTATGAAGATTGTCTCTGATCGTGACCCGCGGTTTCAGGATGCTTTCTGGCAGGAACTCATGAGACTGATGGGTGTAAAAGTGGCTCGTACCACGCCGTACAACCCTCGGTCTGACGGCCAGGCAGAACACAGCAACAGAGTTATTGAGGACATGCTCAGGTCCTTTGTTGACGCCAATGTGGAGGACTGGGATCTGTTCACCACTAACGTGGAGTTCGCGATCAATGACTCCAGGAGTGAATCTACTGGCTTCACGCCGTTTGAACTGGTGTTCGGGTTCTCGCCGCTGTCGCAGTTGGATCTTTTCCTGGAGGCCGCGCAGTCCACCGCCGGACGACGAACTGGGGGAGTAGGCACCGCACACGAAGTGGCTGTGAAATTTTCGTCGCAGCTGCGGGACGCCAGACAGCGGTTAGAGCTGGCTCAACAGCGACAGCGCGAACAGTTTGATCGCAGACACGGGCAGCGGGAGTATGCTGTTGGAGATCTGGTCTGGATAGAGGCGAAACACCTTACGGAGAAGGTGATGGATCGCTCCATCTGTAGGAAACTGACCAAGCGCTGGCATGGACCAGTTCCTGTGACCGAACGCTTCTTCAGCGATATACAGATGACCATGCCCGAGGCCGACAGAGGAGCTCCAGTAGCCTACCGCCTACGCCTCCCTCCTCACTGGCGGATTCACGACGTGTTCGCTCAACATCGCCTCAAACCGTACACCAGCGGTCAAGATGCTTTTGCCGCACGCGATCACCTAGCAGTACCTGAAGAGGTGGTAGTAGACGGTCAGAAGGAAGCACACGTTGAGCGTATCCTTGCACGTCGAGTGCGGTCTGTTCGAGGAAAGGAGGTGGAAGAGTGGAAGGTTCGCTGGACTGGCTACTCCAAAGCTCACGACCAATGGAGGACGCGTGACAAACTTGAACGCGGAAGTCCACTTCAACAACTTCGTGAATTCGAGCAAGCGAGACTGCACATGGAAGCGCAAGTCCGCGACGAAGCCACTCGGCGACGCGAGCAGCGTGGCCGCCACTCCGCTCAAGCCGGAATGACACTGGCCCACCTCATCACCAATCCCTGCGATGAACTGGACCAGCTCGAACAGATGGAAGATGATATCCCCCTGCCGTGGGAACGCCAGGAGCGCGTGGAAGATGGGTCGTTGGCACTGGTGACAGAGCTGCTGGCAATACAGGCAAAGACAACCCGCACGCCCAGGATTCTCGTACTTTTCAGCGGTACTGGCTCAGTAGAGAGGGAATTCCTAAATTGCTTCCCCTCCGCCTCAGTGGTGACCCTCGACTCCGGGCATATCTGGCAACCCACTCATGTGTGTGACATCCTGCAATGGGACTACAAGCAATACCCGCCTGGATTCTTCGATGTTATTTGGGCAAGTCCCCCCTGCAGGCAGTACAGTCAAGCGCGCACCACTGGTGGACCCCCTGACCTTCCCCAGGCTGACAAAATCGTACGACGAGCATTGCAGATCATTGACTACCTAGAGCCAAAACATTGGTTCATGGAAAACCCCAGAGGTCGCTTCCCTAACGCGCTACGGCTTCGCCCTATGATGCGCCAGCTTCCCCCACCGCTGGTGTGTACCTACTGCATGTATGGTACGCAGTACATGAAACCCACCTGCATATGGACAAACTCAGCACCACCCTCGCCCCTGCTACGCTGTACTACTTCGACACCGTGTGCGTGCAGATGGGCAACCGGTGCTCACCCAGAGACTGCTCAGCTTGGACCTCACCCGCAGCAGACTGGAGCAGGTCAATCTGCGAGTGTATACCCCGTACCAGCGCTGCTGCTACGACAACTTTTCCGACATTTACACCTCCGCGACACTGAAGACCCGCTTTAGATTCCAAGTGGCACCCTTCTTCTTGAAAGTGGTGCCCTGGTAGCGGCAGGCGAACTATGCTCGAAGAGGAACCAGAGAACCTAAGAACTGGAAACAGCAAGGAACCAGAGAACCTAAGAACTGGAACTTAGATGGGTACCTTAGCGGAGTGATCCCAGGAGGTAGACCACTCCTAAGGGGGGGAGAGTTGTGCCCGGAGGCACAGCGTGAGCCGATATGTCTATGCGTCCGTATGTGTGTCATCGGGGGTAATCTGGGATTGGCACGATGACAGTGAGATTGGGCTTGAAACCACGATGAGAATGAATACCAGATGTCCGGGGTATGACAGTATGACACTATGACACTATGACAGTATGACAGTATGACACTATAGTAGTATGACAGTACTGTGGGGGGTGTCATCGTGGAACTCAGTCAGACCCTCGAAGAATGGTCAGATTCGCATCGGGGTTGAAAAGACAATGAAATCGAATATCAGATATTAAGGTTATGACAGTATGACAGTATGACGCTATGACAGTATGACAGTATGACAGTACAGTAGTATGACAGTACTGTGGGGCAGTCATCGTGTCAGCCTGTCGGCATAACATCTGAATCGAGAATGACGAATCGGAATTAGAAATGAGATCGGATCGGGAACTGAACGTTGAGCCGAAGTGTGACATCGGCTCTCGAGTGGTTGACCCTGCAACCTGAGTGACGAGTGAATAAGTAGAGCACTTGAGAAGTGTTTAGTCTTCAGAACTCGGAACCGAATTATCGTTTGTACCTCAATCTGGCCCTGATCCAGTATATTATAAAAATCCGAATTGTGTACCTTTGCACGTTCAATCAAAAACATATCTCCGAGCATCTGTCGTCGTGCCCCTGGCACACACAGACTGCCACCCCGAGGCGAAAGGCATCTGTCCCTTCACATGCAGGGAGGCCTTCAACGCCGGCCGTACCCCCGACTCGGCACTTCCGACGGGCACTCGGCCACTTCCACAAGCATTTGCCGCGGCCCTGGCTTCCATTCACCAGGCGGACGGTGCCGCCGCCCACGCTCTGGTGGTGTCGGAGGAGCAGCCTGCGTGACCCGCCGTTGGACGCATCGGCCATGACGTTCGTTGCGCCCTTACCCGACCCACCTCCACGCCTCGAACCCTCGATCACCCGCCTTTGGCGGACCCTTGCTGGATTTGGCACAGCGACACCTAAATCTGTCACCTGCCTCATCCTAGAGTAGTCTGGGTGACCGTCACTCGTAGGCCGAAACCTAATCCCTGAACTTAAAGTCAGGTATATGTTTATCTCTTTTATCTTATCAATCCGACCGTTCTGATATCGAACCCCTGTATTAGGGTATAACGACAAATAGATATATATCGGCCCTGTATATCTAGCAGGTTTTGGTTCGCACCATCGCTTTTACACTGCTTCTACTATGAGTGGCTAAACGCCGACGCTTGGGATGGAGTGAGCGGTCGCTAGGGAGGCACACGCGGTTCAGTGGTATGGCCTAGGCAGCTTGGTTGATTGAGCGGCTTCGCGGACGGTGCACTTGGGCGTTTTGCGAGTTGATTTTACGTTGGCTGGATTTTGCCGTACTTCTGGTCGATATCACACCGTTTGCGGTACCCGGGAATCCTTTAAGTCCACACGACTTCATCGAGTTTTTCGTCCATATCCGCAAGTTTACGCTCTCGACGACCACCACCTCTTGGCCGCCACCACCGCGACCGCTTCCCGATCACACCCGCTTGCTCCACCCCTACTGTCATTTCATCATGGTAGCCACCAGATCATCTTCGAGCGCTCCTCTGCGGAGGAGGAACCAAGGAAGATATCTTCCTGGGATTGGCCGGCCCGGGGCCGTGTCACGGAGGCCCGGGCCGAAGGCGGGCCGAAGGAAAAGTTGCGGATGGGCCGAGTCGCATTGAGGGGAAAATCGATAAATTTCCAAAATTTTATCAATTTTTGACAAATTGTCATACTTAAAATTAAAATTTTGCGCCTGCGGCGGGCAATTTTGGGTTCGGGCCGAGACGGGCCGAAATGTGGCCGAAGTAAATTCCCAACGCGGGCCGAGTCACCTCCGCGGAAGATATCTACCCTGGGAGGAACCTAGCGACTATTTTCGACCAAGCTGCTGCCCGGCATGCAGCCACTCCCGGGACTCCCACGGCAACTGTCCCTCCGGCAGCGGGACCACCTGCGACGTTCGTGGCGGTTGTCCGTACTTTGATCCGCACCAGGCACGACGAGAAGGCCGCCAAATTTGTCGCCAAGAAGTGCTTCGGTCTGAAGGACGAGCGCTTCCATGGCAACGAGAAGAACGTGCACGTCATCTTTACCCGCATGGTGGCTGCTCTTCGCGAGGCTTTCGTGGCCGAGGACGAGCAGCTGGGCGACCTCTTTATACTCGACGACGCTGGCATCACGGTGCGAGAGGAAAGCAATCAGCTCCTCTTCTCCACCCTTGAGCTCCTCGTGCATCCTTCCAGTCCTGCTTCGGACTGGTTGGAAAGCTCTGCGCAGACGTTTATTCCCGCGGATTGCTCGAGTTTGCGCGTAAACTGCTTCATGCCGACACACCCTTTCCGGGGACGTCGGACTTGCTGGCAGTTGAGCTGAGCTACGGCAGGGACCCCAACGACTCGATCATGGACTTCAACGCCGCGCTCGCCGCCGCAAAACGCAAGAACACCCTGGACGAGGACGACGTCAAGGGGCAATTCATTCAGGCTATGGACGCCGACTACTACCGGCCTGTTGTATCGCGGCTCCTGCTGCACGACCAGCGAGCAGCGGTGTCCCTGTTGACCGTTCAGCAGTGGGCCCGCGAGTGCCATGCGGCTCACGTGCGGGCTGGCACGGCTTCGCCGAAGTCGGCTGCGGTTGGCAGCCACATGTTGCCTGCGAGATTTGGCGACCCGCCGGGTGGACACACTTCTGCGGACGCCGACGTGATGGAGATCCTCCTCGCGTTACGCAAGGAGGTGCGCGTTCTTTCCGACAAGGTCAACGGGAAGGGCTTCACTCCCCGCGCGGAGAAGCCTCACAACCCGCGCACGGGGTTGAAGCACCGCTTCGCGGCCTCTCCGCTTCCGGAGGGGAATTATTCGCAGGGAAATTCGAAGCTTGTGGCGTTTCATCGTGGGACTGGACAGGCGATCCCGCTTTGTCAGCACTCGACGTGCACGACGGCGCAAGCAAGGCATTGGCACCGCGACTGCCCGCACGGCGGTCCACATGCGGAGAAGACAGCTACTGGGGCGCATTCTTTCGCGGTTCAGGACGTGGAGGGCGACTTCTACGCCGCTGCCTTCCAGCACGCCATCGACAGCAACGCCGACCGCTTCGACGCGCTATGCTTCTTGGCGGGCGGCAAGCCCGTAATGCTCGAGGACCTCTCCGCCGCCTCCTTCTGTGTTGGCGACACCGTTGAGACTCACGCCATCGACGAGTATCTGGGGTGCTGCCAACCCGCTGACACCCGCTTCGGGGTCTGCGCGGTTGGTGGTGCCATGCACGTCAACAACTTCCAGGTCCACGACAAGATCCTTGACAACGCTCTGGTCGTGCCGCCACCGCCAGCACCGCCTGCCGCTCCGCAGTCGGTGGTGTCCGACGAGGGCATGTACCCCGTCAGCGCGCTGCACGCCCACGAGCCAGACACGTCCTTCATGGACAAGTTTGCGGTGAGACTTGAGCTCGCTAACCCTGACCCGCCCCTCGCGATGCATTGCATGGGGCCCGTGGCACCCGTTGATTCGGTTTCAGTGACTGCGGAGGAGTCCGAGGATGACGACGAGGGTAATCCGCCGCCGCGGCGGGCATTGGGCTGCGGCAGACCGCCGTTCAGCTTTGGGTATTCCGCCCTAACGTCACTCGCGGTTTGCGTGCTCTTTATCGTGTGTGCCGCTGCTGGGCCGTCGGCCGCTTCAGCCTTCGGTGGTGTTGGCATGGGCGCCGAGACGGCTCCACCGGTCGGTGGTGTCGTTCACGGACTGCCGGGGATGCTTCTGGCGCCGACAACAGCCTTGCGCACATCTTCAATCGACAATCGAGGTTTGGGTTCTACCCAAAGTTGCCCCACGCATGATTTCTCGGCGGCACCGGGGCACACCGGCGACGAGGTCGGTGGTGCTGATGTGCAGTCACCCGCAGCTATCCCACCGTTCCAGTGTTGGCGGCCGGCGGGGTGGTACTCGGCCGCGGAGATCGACTGGTCACACAGGGCGCGATTGACAACGACAACATCGGAGCTTTCTAAATTTGCTCCACCGCATGAATCCTCTGACAGTGCAGACACCGATTGTGTTTCGGAAAACAGTGGTACCAGCTCTCCTGGGCGTTGTGACAGTGGTACCGGCTCTCCCGGGCGCTGTGAAAGTGGCTAGTGCTGACGTGATTGAGATTAGCCTGCCTTCAGTTTGAGAAGCTGTAGGTGCAAGTTGCCCCAAGATGGGCTCTGTTTCGGGTTTTCAGTGTATCAGAATTCGGCAGTAGAAAGTAGTGGCACAGCTGCTGCACTGCCTGTTCGGGAGAGGGGGCCTAGCCAGTATGAGCACAGTGCCTCCTGACCCGCTAGCACTGACTTTTCTGCCTCCCAGTAGGTATTTGTTTCCTGTTTCGGCTACCTAGTTTGGTTTCCACACTAGGTGGTGTGCTGGATTTGGCACAGCGACACCTAAATCTGTCACCTGCCTCATCCTAGAGTAGTCTGGGTGACCGTCACTCGTAGGCCGAAACCTAATCCCTGAACTTAAAGGCAGGTATATGTTTATCTCTTTTATCTTATCAACCCGACCGTTCTGATATCGAACCCCTGTATTAGCTAGGGTATAACGACAAATAGATATATATCGGCCCTGTATATCTAGCAACCCTCATGGGCATGCCGCGCCGGCCGAGGACCTGCATCCGGCCGACATGGCGCAGCACCCGTCAGACGGGGACTTCGCTTCTGAGCTGGAGCCCGTTGCCACGCTGGGCTTCGCCGACCTTGGAGATGAAGACTGGCCGGCTTTCCGTTCAACGCCGTGGATTCCGCCGACGATCGACAGCTCCGCAACCCGTCAACCGGCAGCAGACCATGCCCGAGCTTGCCCTTTGTGCACTTCAGAGTCGCGCCACCGCTTGCTTGCTAGCTGTTAGCTGTACTCTAGTGGTCCATTGGACTCTGACATTAAGTGACATTGGGTTTAGGCCTTAGGGTTTGCTGACTCTGGCATTGCCACTCACACCTTCGGGGTGAGGTGGTGTCACGGGGAAGACAACCCCCCCCCACTGTATGGGGGCCTGCCTTCTCCTAGCTTCACCCCTCGCTGTGTGTGTCATTTGTGATAGTGTCATCAGTGACAATGACCTAGCTCCCTTCCTAGATAGTCTTCCAGTAAGCCGCTCTATTCAGTTTATGCTATCACCGTCTCGAGCACCTTTTCACTGTGTGTGCTTTTCTGTGCCTGTTTGCATATATATACCCGTCACATATATATTCACCGATCATCCTTTTCATCACAATTGCGGATTGGGATCCGGATGGGTCAACGAAGAACGAGTAAGCAGTCACGCAACGGCAGCGGCAATCGAATGGTGTCCCCGCGATGTCGATGTGTTCACCGTCTGCTGCCGGCGACGTTCATAGCGGTCACTGTGTCGCTGTCTCTCACGCGATATGACGCAGACGTAGACGCGGACGTCACATGCAGTCATCATGTGTCATCTGACAAGTTCCCAGCGCCCGTGTCCACCCTACTCTGGCTGAGACCAGAGTTTACGAGCTGCGCCGCTGCGCGCCGATCGCGATTTTCGACACGACAAGAATGGAAAGCAGCTCGTAAACAGAAAAATAAAAAATCCTTAAAAAAGTGAAAAAAAAAAAATCGCGTCCGGAGGCTCGTGGTCTCAGCCAGAGTAGTGTCCACCCTGTCCCTTTTTAAAAACACTTCAACAGTGACACGAGTCGCAGGTTCTAGCGTGTAGCGTCTCACGTCATCGTCAGGTGCGTCCGGTCGTGACTGTCACAAACGAGTTTCATCATATCGATATGATATACAGTGGTCACATAATATCTCTCTCCGCTCCACTTCTATTTCCCATGCAAAGCCAATTTATCAGCATGAAACCCCAATTGCATTCCCAGTCACTTGACTAAACTGTATAAACGCTTGAAGTAACAGTCAACTGCGACCTGACGACAGGAGGTATCCATCATACTGTAGTACAGTAGCCAGTTTCAAAACCATCCTTGGTGAAAAACTTCTGCTTCTCCCTCGTGTAGAGTGAGCGATAACTTTATCGAGGGAAATTGTAGCCTTGCAATAGACTATCTTTTGCTTTAAGTCAAAAGCTTTATATCATATTTCCCAAGTCCTTCTGTACTCAACATCATGCAGTTGGGCACCATAGTTCGGCCTTCACTGGAATTTAATGTCATCGTTGTGAACAAATTTGAAGAGTCGGGATTGATATCTGAAAAACATTATTACTTTCACCGAAATGCAAGGAATAGAGTGGCAAAGTGGTCCAACGCTCCTGCAAATCATCGCCAAACTCGACACAGAAGGAAACGTACAAGGAGTACTCATGCAGCGTTTAGATTGGATAGTTCACAATCTGAAGAAGGCAGGAAGCAGAGCACCGGCAAAGTTCCACAGAATACATTGAATCCTCACAACCACCCCGTCATCGAACTGATTGCAGCTAGAGCAAGTGCCGGCAGCAAGCCAGGCAAACGCAAGGTACTCACATCTGTAGTATGACTCAGAATTCTATCGACGTTTGACTCCTGCACCATGCGTTTGGCTTGTTTCATGGAGCTCTGCAATGGATTTCATTTAGGAGTGCATTCTGCTAAACCTTTCTTTCTTCTTTCCACTTCCTTGGACAGGACCCGTATAAACTTGGTTTGCTTGTCGAAGGCGGCGGCATGCGTGGTTAGAACCCAAGACGAATGTAACCGGTTTTCACTCGTATTTCACAGTACTTGAGTTCTCACTCAACATTGTGTTTATTGTTGCCTATGCGCTTGAAGCCACAGCCTTATCAGTCTTTCTGAGGTGTCTGTTGTCCCCGGTCTGTCCAGGTGTGGTCTCCGCAGGCCAGCTCATTGTGCTTCACTCACTCGGTCTGCGCGACTGCTTTGACGCCTGCTACGGTTCCAGCGCGGGCGCCATGAATCTCACATATTTTCTCTCGGTAAGGCCATATGTTTTCACACAGGAGCGTGGCGTCTCGCCTGCGATTCACGCGTTCTTGACCTAGTTAGCCGAGTTTCCGGGAACGCAGAAGTGTTTCAGTCACACAGAGCTTCCTTCCGATAATCGAATATCGGATGAATGTTTGCAAGATTTGAACCTACTGCCTTCAAAAGCGTTACAGTATCGCGCTCACCGCAGGGGCAGCCCGAGGGCGCTCTGGCGTATGCGGAGGATCTTGCGAACAAAGACTTCCTGGACTTACGCCGGTTACTTTCCAGTAAAGAGTCAGTTAGACCGTCGATGGATCTGTCTATCCTGCTGGATGACGTCATGGATGTGCTCAAGCCTCTCAATTGGGACGCCATCTTATCGTCCCCCGTGCCCCTGAAGGTGTGTTGCAGGCCCATCAACGATCGCGGCGCTCGGGAAATTTTATTTCTCGCTCGGACATCCTGAAATCAAAGCTTGTTGATGCCTAGCGTTCAACGTCAGTGGCCCTGCCGCATTTTCAAGAGCTCAATCTACTCTTTGAGTCATCCGGACTCGGAGTGACTTGCCGAAAGCTCCTTGCAGCCTTTCTCCCGCCGGCGGCCTGCACTCTCCGATTGCTCAGGTGTTGTCTTCTAACAAGTGCCATCCCACGAGCAGGCTCACACGCTCCAGGGAGTGCTGCCGACCAGCTGCCCTGCTGAAGTGCGCTGTAACTCACATTTCAACAAAACCGGCTGCCTTGACAAGATATACGTACATTCCGATGTGTGAGCAGCTTGACGCCAATTGCTCTTCACTTGCCGTGAGCACGAGACGACTGTCTGCAGGTGGTGGCTACAAGCCTCGATGCCATAGACTCGGTCCTGCTCGAGGTATATCCCACACGGCGATACCTGATACCCGGAAACTGAAGGGCCGCCAGCTGCGACCACGAGAGTGTACTTGCTTTCGCGCAAACTGAGGCTACCTGCAACCTCTTGTGAAGGGTATTCAAATAAAGGCAGTGGTAGAGGTGAACAGTGGCACCTCCTTACCCAAACAGATCGCTCAGAACCAGCAGGTTTGCATTCAAGGCGTCCTTGGCTGCTGGGAAGGCACTGCGATATGATAAGCATCCTTGATGTTGGACACAGTTTACTTCAGGATGTGCAAGGTGAGAATGTGCAGATCGGTCGGCAAGATTTCAGCACAGAGATTTGAGACTGAGCCGTAGCGGGTGCACAGAATTTTGAGAGCGTGGAGGATCTAAAGCTTTGCCTCCGGGGAAGTGCCAACGTGCCGGTGGTGGCGGGACCTCCGGTTGAGCACCGCGGCCACCGCCTTGTGGATGCCATGTTCTTCGAGGGGACCCCACTAAAGGTGCCCCAAAACAGCTTCACACTCCTCCTGATGCAGCAAGGGCATCGGAATCCTGCCCAGGCCTCAGCGGCAGTGGGCGATAGGGGTCGAGGCCTCTCTCGCAGCGGGTGACCGGCATCGAGGCCTCAGCCGCAACGTTCGAGCAGTACATCCATCAGCGAAGAGCGCTGAGGTGCCTGTGATTTGGTCTCCTTGTCAGTTTGACAGCACCTCCCGTGCATATTGAGTGCGCCGTTCAGGGGGCATCATAGCGGAATGCGCTCTGGCTTAGAGATTGCGGAACTTATAAAAAGAAAAGGAAACGTAGGTGTTCCTTGGTACTGTAACTGATTTCCCCCCCAGTTTCCCTGTGGCTTTTCGATCTTTGCCAGAGCACCGTACGATTTTTCTTGTCTTTGCCAGCGCACGGTCTGACTTCTTTTCATGGGAAACCTGCAGTGCAGCGCTCGAGCAGCGCCCAGCATCCCCACGCTGGCTTATTTGGCTTTAGTGGTACTGCGGGTCTTGGCGCGCTCCTGCCAACTCCCGGCTTGGGGTACTATGTGGTACTGCGGGTCTTGGCGCGCCCCTGCCAACTCCCGGCATGGGGTACTATGTGGTACTGCTATGTCATGCTTGACCGGCGGATACCACCTCTTTTGGGTGGAACAGACTTATCAGTCGCCTCTTCTCGGATGCGGAGAGGTGCAGACAGCGTCAGCCTTCACACTCTGTAAGCTCCTTTGGGTTTCAGCGGGGAGCACGTCGGTGCTCACCCTTGGGCTCATGCCAACTGGCAGTTGTCCATGTTGGCCATGGTAGCGGCCGCGTGCTCTTTGCAGCACCTTGGGGCTTGCTGCCAGAGAACGCTGACTATGGATCCCGGAGCCTAGCGCCACGTCACTTTGGTGACCCCATTTGGCATCCAGGCGTGTCACGACTTTCTGTGACGACGGGGTCGGGGCAGGTTGAACACGCGCTCGGCTCAAAGCTTGGGTGGCTGCCCGGTAGTGTGAGCACGGCACCATGCCGCAGCTCCACCCTGCACCTACAGCGCTGTATTCCCTTTCGAGGTGTTTTTCATGTTAGCCTCAGTTGGCGTGCTGACGCTGCTTGAGACATGATATTGCACAACGACGCCGTGTTACACACCACGCTCTCGAATCCCTGCCCTTCTCGAGAGTATCACATTTTGTTTGGAACGCGTCGCGCCACTGGACGCGTGTGTCCGGGGGTGTGAGGGGAAGTTGGGGAGGGGTGCACGTGGGCAGAGCGCGCTGCAGGATGACTGCACACACATGCTGGTGCTCTCCGGGCGAGGGGAGCGAGACCTCAGCGATGATGTGGGGTGCGTGGCCGCACCAGTGCACTGCCTTATGTGTGCTTGTGCCACGTCCTTGTGGCAATATCGCTGTTGCGCCACGTGTGCATTTGTGTTTCGCAGCCTCGCGCACACTTCTTTGACTGAGCTACGCAACCGCCGCTGAAAGTTCCATTGGCTGGCGAGGCCGAGCATCAACGACCAAAGACCAAAGACACACACACACAGTGCGGCACGACAGTTGTAGGGCAAGTGTGGAGCGCATTGCTGAAGTTCGCAGCTTCCTCGCAAGGCAATCACAGCAAGGGCTTCAGTCATGTGGAGTTGGTGCGGGGGGTAGAGGCTACAGGCGCAAGTCGGTGGTAGGTGCGCAAGTTCGGATGAGGGCAACCCAGTTTATCATTCTCAGCCCCTTGAGACAGCCCTTGGGCATTCTGGCCGTGGGGTGGGTGGACAAGCTCTCTTGAGACCAGGCTCTAGGGCGTGTAGGGGG